>JADRCC010569256.1:0-11553 GCA_019843855.1 Hylomyscus alleni
GGGGTGTGGGTAGGGCTAGGCAGCTGAAAGCCAGTCCTTCAATAAGGATCCAGGCTTTGTCATAGATCATAGAGGTGGGTCCTTTCTGGGATAGAGAAAGCAGGGGTCAGGTCTGTAATTTTCTCTGGCTCCAGATACAAATACTCCACCTGCTCCTAAGCCTCAAGAGATCTGGGGATTGGTAGTGACCCCCCAGCCTGGCTGTTGATTACACACAAAGCAAGGAGCAATTTTTAAAGGCTCTTCACCACTTTGCTCTCTCTTTAAAAATTAAATGCCCCGCGAGCTGTTTTATTCCCAGATCTACTGGCCTTTGACAGCACAGCTTGGAAGCAAGGCCGTTTGGTGGCTTCCTGACCTGGCTAGTTTTTAGGGGCGAGAAAGACCATGTGCAGGAAAGTGACCTCGTTTCTCTTGTCAACTTAATGAAAAAGAAACGAAGGCATCTGTCTTGATGCTCTACCGTGAGCGGGATACGGGGAGGATGCAGGCGCCTCAGACAAGGCCATATGGAATTCAGGTCTCAGGGAGGCGGGCAGGTGGGCAAGTCAGCCTAGTGAGACTCAGTGAACCCTGCTCTGGGAGCAGTTAGGTCTGTGCTCCCATCTCAGGTCCTCCCCCCGTAGTTGGGGACACTGTTGGCCCTTTTTATATCCCATGTTAAACAGCTACTCGCTGTACCAGGGTGGTTAAAAGCAAACTTTAGCATGACTCCCTTTGTGGTACTTACTGCCTAGCTAGCTCTGGCCAGCTCATTTAGGGCTCGCGTGAAAGCTCACCTGTTTACACCACGCTTTCTGCTTCCCTGCCTGGCCACCTTTTGAGACTCAGCACTCAGTCCCTTTGAATGGCTATCTTTCCTGTTACCCGCTGCTTGTGAAGACACCTTATCTCTATGGCCCCCAGTGGTCTTCCTTATCACTAAGAACAATTTCTATGAAGCCCAGGACCCAGGTCCCAGAGCCCTACCTCCCAGATGGTCTCTAGATGCTCGTGCATGGGCTAAACATGCCTGTTCTCAGCTCAGAAATTCTATGCTTCTAGCTTTATTTGCTATTATGGGCACCTAATTTCCAAAACAGACATAAAAAAAAAAACACTGGTTTCTTCTTTTCAGAAAAAAAAAAAAACGTAATAATTACAATCCTTTACGCTCATGTAGCAATTCACACTTGACAAACCATTTCTCACATTTATCGTCCTGTACCTACCACCCAGTAGCTCTATCAGCATTCACATTCCAAAGTAGTTCAAGGCTGCTGCTGGATCTTATCCAATTCTAGAACCAACTCAGGTAATCCAGCCTAACCATCCTCCAGATGCGCTGCGGAGGGCTGTGTGGCCCCACACGCCATCCCACAGGTCTTCCCTATACTAATGCCGTATTAGTTACTTTTATCATTGCTATGACATAATACTTAGCAGCTCATGCACAGAGATGGATTCAGCTCATGGTTTTAGGTGATTTGAGTTCATTGTGGTGGGGAAGTTTGGCCCATGTTGGCAGGAGTGTAAGGCAGTTGGTTATCTTATGTTAGGCAAGAAGCAAAGAGACCTAGGCTAGAACCAGATGTAATGTGAGTTCAAGGCCTGCCCCATGTAGTTCACTTCTTCTTGCTCAACCTCATATCTGAAACCTATCGCTTCTCAAGGCAGCACCACCGGGGGGCGGGGGGAGGGACCAGTGTTCAGGAACAAGCCTGTGGGGGAGCATTTCACACTCAAACAATAATGAGGAGGATCAGAGGAATCTCTGACCCCACCAATGGACCAAGTCCTCTGAGCCTGGCGGGCCTCGGCCTCTGGTCACCCTCATTCTCAGACCACTTTCTTGATTTTGTTGTTACTGTTTTTTACTCTTCTCTGTCTCTCTGTCTCTCTGTCTCTGTCTCTGTCTCTGTCTCTGTCTCTGTCTCTCTCTCTCTCTCTCTCTCTCTCTCTCTCTGTGTGTGTGTGTGTGTGTGTGTGTGTGTGTGTGTGTAAGGGAGACACAAAGACAGAGAGAAACAGAGACAGAGGCAGAGGAGGCATTAGGAGGCATTAGGGTCTGAGAGCAAAGCTACCTTTGTGCCTAAAGGAAGTTGTTACTCATTTTCTCCATCTGTAAAATGGAATGAGCACAGAATCTCACTCAAAAGGTCCATGAAATTAATCTATAGGAAGCATGGTAGCCTTTCACAAAGCAGGTGGCCACTGAAGGCTCCTTCTGAGAGAGGAGAGGAGGTGTGAATAGTTGGATGATCTTGATCTCACACCTACTGTTGTGGTTTTATTTATTTATTTTTTTAAAAAAGATTCTTCTCTCATATGATCATAGTCTTCCCTCCCTTGTCTTTCCCCCGACCTCCCCTCTCCCCCAGACTCATTCCCTCTTTGTTTTCTTTTCAGAAAGGAGCAGGCCTGCTAGAGATGACAACCAAGCAGGACATCTTAAATGTCCCCTGAAGCTTATATGTTAAAAGTTATATCTCCAGCAGATGCTGGGGTTGGGATGAGCTGGGAAGGTAGGAAGGTGGGGCCACAGTAGAAGCAGGGCATTGAGGTCTTGCCCTTGAAGAACACAGGGGCTCTGAACTTGTCCCCTCTCTCTGTTTCCTCACTGCCGTGGGGGAGAGCTGTGCTCTAGCATCGGGCATGATGTTCTGCTTCAGCATAGCTCTCAAACAACGGGGCCAAGTACCTATGGATGCAAACTTCTGATACCATAAAATAAACCTTGCTCTGATTCAGATATCTTGTCATGGTGATGAGCAGTTAGCACACTCCCCTTGTGCCCAGCCTCTGCTCTGTGCTCATGCTGTAGCTTTGGGAAAGGGAATCTCCCCTTTCTGATACCTGGAAATGCAACAATACACCCATCTTCCAGAGCTGCTTAAAAAATTAATCCAAAACAAAACTGGAAACATCACATATGAAATTTTTTTTTTGACTGGAAAGTATGCAGTGAAGATAAGTTGTGGTGTATCTGTTGTTACTCTTCTCTCCATAGGCAGGGAAATACCATTACCATAGCATCTCTTACATGGCACACTAAGTAGACGGGAGAAAATCCCCAATATCTTTTGGACAGAATAATTGTGCACAGAGGAGGGGTCAGAGGCCGTGAAGGTTGGTCCAAAGCAAACCAGGATGATCCTGATGGCGAGGCCTGGGGTCAGAGCCAGGCTCTATCCTCCCATGCCGCCTCAACCCTCTCAGCTTCAGTAGTTAGGGATTTGTGTTCATTTGGTTTTTCTTTACCAAATAGAGTAAGTCACCAAATCTTGTCCCCTTTTAGAGGCCTTTCTGAGCTCATTTGAGATGTTAATTCTCTGGGGACATCACGGCTCCGAACCTGTGATGTGGCATTTCTTAGAGCCCTCGATGTTCTAGGTCTTGGGAGGGATGGCTTCTATGGGCACTTCCTCAATGCTAATGACTCCACTGGACACTCAGAGCTGTGCAGCTACTAACAATGCAGAAGTCCGAGAGAGCTGCTCTTCATCTTTCTAATAACTCATATTGCTTTCACTCCCAGATTTTTGCCCCACAAAAGTGCTGTTATTTTAATGAGGCTGTGCATAGAGGCCACTCCCACCAATGCTTACTTGTTTCTGCTTATTAAGTGCGGCCTGTGTTGTGAGGCTGTGCGCTGGGCACTTAATGTGAGTTATCTTCAGTGCTCACGTGCTTCCGTGTGGTAGATGTGACGCCCAGACTCATATGAGCAAGGGGAAAACTCTGGGTCATACCTTATTCACGGCGCAATGAGGGCTTGGGTTTGTTTGTCTTGTCTGATTGTAGATTCCAGGCTCATTCCCTCAGACCCCACTGGAAATCCAACAAAAATCCAGACTGTCCTGTAATAGCCCTGTGAGGTGGTGGCTTCTCTTGCAGTGGATTAGAAACATTTCTCACTCCAGGAATGCAGGAGGTGGGAGGGACGGGGTGGGGTGGGGGGCGAGAGAACAGGAGAGGAAAGCAATTCTTTCAGAGAAAAACGTCTGTATTTGGATTCTTTTTTTACACATCCAACCCGACAGCAAATTGGCTTGCAGAAGATGTAGGTCGTGCTCTGGGCCCGGCATCTGGATGCCTTATATTGTACACTATATTACCGGGGTAATATCGCGGTCTTTATTAGCACCAGCAGGATTTGGGATTCCCATGGGGACTGTTCTTTGCTGTCGGATGTATGAGGCCATTTAATCTCTTTTATCAGATCTGGTGCTGCTTCCCCACCCCCATCTCCTCTTGCAGACCAATAAAGAGAGATTTTCAGATTCATTGGTTTGAAAGCTGGCTTCTAAATACACCTCTCCCGGCCCCCGACCCCCAACTCCTGTATCTAATAAGCAAGCAGACCAAGGAGGTGCCAAGTCCTTGAAAACCTGCCCTGTGCAATCGAGGAGCAATTTTCTTGGGAAATTTATAATTGGGAGTTCATTCTCCATAGGCAGACTGGAGGGAGACGGTTTTGCTATTTGTGCCTAGCTTGCTCTCGCTTCTTCCAATGTGCTGTGGATTTGGCGTAAAAGACTGGAGTTCTTTCACCAGAAACCCGGTTATATCTCTGGTTTTAGGTGGCAGAAAATTTGAGAATGACCCAAGACACAGGAAAACTTTCTCCATCAGGCACAAGTATATGCTTGGCCTATTGGGGGGCCATTTTGACAGAACCAAGTAAGACATTCTGGGTACAGATTTGCCTTTGAAACCCCAGTTGTGTGCTTATTCCCATGATCTGAGATATTTGTCCCTGAATGTAATAGCGTGAACTATTTGGGCATTTGTGCTGGGGGTCCCGGGATTTAGATGTGGCCACAATCTCAGGATTGGAGACACTGTGAGCAAACCGATGTGGTAGGAGCTGTGAGGATCTGAAGCAGATGCTTGGGCAAGTTGCAATGAATGGCACCCAAGGTCTTTGGCATGGATCTGAGCAGAGCAGAGCAGGTGTGTGGGAGGGGGTGTCTGAGCAGAACGCACCCTTGGGTTCTTCACCGCTGAGCCTCAGTGTTCTTAGCTGTAAAGTGGAGGCAGCCATACTTACTTTGAAGGGTTATTTGGGAATCCCTTCAGAAGAAACACTCACAGTGCTGCTGTGCTAGTTTTCCCTGTGATGGTGCACTTGTGTGTACTTTGCTGGAAACCATCCACCCGCTCGCTCATCATTCAGGGCATCATTATGAAACAGAACACCTGATCCAAAAATGAGGAATAAAAAGACTCGCAATCTACATGGAACTGGGTGTGTGGTCATGTGTATTGTATGTATAAAATACTTAACCCAGTGTACTGCGTAAGCAAGTAGTATTATTTAAAAGTGATGAAAGACTAAATATTAATGTGAGGAATTCTTTTTATTTGCATAGAAAAACTTAAGAGAATGCTGAAGAATGATCTGGAAAGTACACATTAAATGCAGGGGTTGACTGCTTCGGCTCTGTAACTATAGGGAAGTTAACTTCTGGTTTTGAGTTTGGTCCTCTTTTTCTGCCAGAGTGGCATAAATAAAGATTATTAAGAAGGAAATGGTAGGAACCTTGCACATAGGAAGGTGTGGTAGGCTAGAGAGAGTTTGTTGTGATATCATTGTCAACATAACTAATAGATTCTGCAGAAATGGGGAAGCTGTTAAATGCCCAGCAGGTTGTTGATTGAACAAGTTTTGTGCTTAACTCAGTGAGTGACTGTTTGCGGGACCTGATTTTAAGCAGCATTTCTCAACCTTAATGGAGAAAGGTAGAGACAGACAGAGAGACAGACAGAGAGAGAGAGAGAGAGAGAGAGAGAGAGAGAGAGAGAGAGAGAGAAAGAGAGAGAGAAGCAATTACTCAGGAACTCATTAATATGTGTGTGTGTGTGTAATACAAATGTGTATATATATAATACAAATGCACAAATCATCTCACCCTTCCCTTTTCCCCAAGGAATGCCAGAATCTACAGTGAGCATTGATGGGGTGCATTTAGAGTAAACAAAGAACCATTTCCTTCCCCAAAGTTTAGTCTCACAGTTTCATAGTGCTGGAAATACCACTGCATGCTGCCCCTGGATCGGATCTCCAGCTGTTCGCCTCACTGTTTTATATAATTTACCCTCTGTATAGAGGGTTCTTCTGGTGACATCAGCATGTGCTGCCACTCACTGGGGTCCCCTTTATATCTTAGTTTTGAGCACTTCCATATTCTGTATGGGAATTGTCATTATCTTCACTTTAACTTGGAGACTTGGTCTTAGTAACTTGAGTTTGAATCCCAGGACACATAATGATGACAGAAGAGAATTGTCTTCTGTAAGCTGTTGCCTATCCTTCACATGTGCCCAGTGGCACAAATACCTTCATGTGTATATACATGTAATAAACATAATATAAAATGTAATGTAATTATAATAATTAAAAAATCTTCTATCAGGCCACAGCCATGCTGACTTCTACTAGAATTACCCCCTAGTGCTAAGTCAATAGACGCCAGCTTGAATCCCACCATATGCATGAAATTGGGCTCTGGAGTTACCTGCAGTCTTCCAGCACCCTTGCAAAATTCTCACCCTTCCTTTGCTTGAGGAATGACAGAATGTCCACAGCCCAGGAGGCAGCTGATTCATTTTTGAGCTCCTCTGAATAGGTCAGCATAGTCTGACCAAGTAACAAACAAAAGCCAGACCTTCTTATGGGTCAGGCAATGTTACTTGTGCTATTTAGTGCCCTATAAGACAGCAGAGGTTATTATATACTAAGTATTTGTTAAAGTATATTAAACTAAGAACTATGCACATTTATGTATTGTTAAATATATCTCACAGATGTATTATATATATTGCATATATTGAATATATGTGTGTGTGTATGTGTGTGTGTGTGTGTGTGTGTGTGTGTGTGTGTGTGTGTGTATCGGTAGCTGAAGGCAATAGTCACAAGTGTAATATATATCTCTATCTCTATCTATCTATCTATCTATCTATCTATCTATCTATCTATCTATCTATAGTGAGTGGCTGGAAAAGTGAGCCATGTGGCCTCAAAATTCTATTACCACCAATTTTCTACCATGCTAACTTAAACTTATTATCTCCATTCACCCAGGCAGTTGTTCAAGTAGCAACAGATACCAAATACCAGGATTATTGTTAAGCACTGTAGGGAATGCACATAAAGTCCTTAAAATTGCCTGCCATATAGTAAGTATACTAAAAAAAAAATAATGCGTAAAATAGAACAAGTAGATAAAATGAGTTGTAATCTCCACAAGTATTGTATATGACATGCATCTTAACTTCCTCATCTTTAAATGGAAAGACTGAGGCTCCAAATATTCCGTGTGAAGCTATAGATTAAATGAAGTCAGCTCAGCCAAGTTTCTGACATACCACCTTGTTCACAGCACGGCCTTGAACTTGCTTGAGGAGGTGAGGAAAGGGACGCCAGTGTAGGAATGGACTCAGTGTAGACGAATAAGCTTGGTGGGAAAGGGATGATGACGTTTCTGCTTGCATATCTTCCTGCTCAAAGATGCAGTGTCTGCTGCTGGCCTTGTCACCTGCCTGGGCAAGCCAGGCTCCATTGTTTCTCACCCCTGGAAGATGATAAATATGCTTCAAGGCTCCAATCCCTTGTCATCCCTGGCCTGAGAAAGAACCTCTGTGGTCAAGTGGACCTGAGATCACATCTCGACCACTGCTGTGATTTGGCTACGTTCTTCTTTAAACTTCTTCCCCCTCCCCCGTTTTATTAACATGCAGATAAGAACACCTGGGTCCAATTTTGAGAATTGATGTATATGATGTGTTTAAATGTCATAAGATGTTTACTCTATTACATATTTTTAGAAAATCTCTTCTCAAAATATAACTGCCAGATGAGTTCTGGGAGCCCTAAGAGCTCCCATCTGAAGCAAACCTTATTAGATTCAGCAGGAATGAAAAAGTATTTGTAAGGCTTCAGAAGCATTAAGGTTTCTTAGCTTTCTCTATTTCAGAGAGTGAGATCCTCTTATAGTGTCTGCCTGGAAAGAGTGTATGATCTGCTGTCTGCCTTTTGGACTAGTTTGTTACTTTTATCACTCACCTATCTATCCTTCCATCCATCTACTCATTCATCCACCTATTTACTCTAGTTCATAGAAACAGAAACAGATATAAGTTCCCCAAGTTTGTTTCATGAGGAATGAATGGTGCAGGGACTAAATTATAGACCTACATCCACTGAAGAGGGTCTCTGGCTGTATCAGAATCTCTTTCATTCCAGCCTACAGAACTAGGTAGCCCATTAGTCATGACTGAGTTGGAAGCTACATTTAAAATCCATACTTCCACAGATATTATGCTACCTAAGTTTGAGAACTCTCCGGATTATGGAGCATTTTCAATGTCTTTCTGTGATATTGATGTTATTGAGTGTAGACATTAGCTTTGGAAGGAGCCACAGAGTAACTGAAATACTGATGGATCTAGTAGAATTTGGATTATGACTTATTAATCTATGGTCATGTACGAACCCTCAGTTACACACTTCCTTAGCAGAAGTACAGAACTGCTCACAAAGAACTTTTCGGTTGGTGAGGATAAGCCAGTGTGAGGACTGGTGGGTTCTTGGACAGGAGGACAATGATATCATGAAAGGATATAGACACTGAACATTGAAACACATCCTCACATGCCGCTCTTGGAAATACTGAAAAAGAAAACTGTCCGGGAGCAGGCCAGAGGCTGATGGATTGGGAGTGCCACTGGGAATGTACATATTAGATTTGGAGACATGAATGACAACAAGAAGCCAATTTTTCAAGGGTCCTGGTGATGGAAGTTTGGGAGATGGAACAGTAGGTACAAGCCTAGAGACAAAGATGTAATTGAACTATGAGGAAGTAATAGGAAGAATTGGATAGTTATGGCCTGTAGACCCAGGGAAGGACAGAATGTCAGAGAAGTCAGCCTAGACACCGGAACTCATTCAGTTTTAAGCCAAAACCCATAGAAGGCCCATGTTCACAGGTGTGGTGGGAGGAGGGACAGACCTTCATTCCAAGTAGCCTTTGTTACTGGCTTCTCTGACAAACACAGTCGAACCGGCTTCTCCTGAGCACTGCTCTTCTGGAAAGATTGCCAGCCCTGGCCCCTTAGCCCTAGTGATTATATTACTCCAGCACCAGGAAAATAGGTTACAGCCACATGGATTTGTTGTTCCAAGCAATCACTTTGAATTTGCTCTTTGGAAAATAATTATTATATTAGTTTTTTAGTATTTCATACCCGAGTATTTTATTTACACTATTTTTGACCCATAATCTTAGAACCTCAAATCCTCCCATGGTCCCCCTACTCCCTCTCATCTTCGTAACTTCTTTATTATTGTTATACACATCTATGTAAATATATATGTATGTATATACATATATGTTTATATATACACCTATATGTATCTATATGCACATATATGCATTTACATGAACATGTATGTGTGCAATATATATGTGTCTATATGTATATTCTATGTATAATTATATAGATAGATATCTATCTATACATATAGATATTTATCTATATAGATATCTATATAGATATTTACCTATACATATATAAAGACATCTATATATGCATGTAGTTATATCTATATCTATATATATATATACACACATATGCTATACATTAATTCCTAAAATATCTCTAGGTGATTTTACCTTTCTGCTACAAAAAATTAGGTAGAGAAAGGATAACAGCCTGTCCAAGTGACAGCAATGGTTTGAGGTCTGAGCTTAGGCCTGCTGAGTCCATAATGATAGTTAAAGGCTTAACCTTGCTCCAACATTAAATATGAACTCAGTTTTAAAAGCCACAGTAGTGTCAATCCTACAAGCCTAGCACATCAGAACACTCGTGAGCAAGATCTAAGTGGAAATGAACTGTATACTTACTCATCAAACATTCTGTCTCTTAGGATCATCTACAATTACTATGCCACGTAGTTGAGCATTCATTGTGCAGAGCACACACTGCAGCAGATGCCCAAACAGAGTTTCGACAGAGCATTGGTGGGAGGGAAGGGCAAGAACAGCAGAGAGGAGTGGACGAGGCTGTTGACAGACATGAGAATCAAGTGGGGAGGGAAGCCATCAGATTGGTGAATGGGAGGGAAAAGGCATCAGAGCTGTGACCTGGAAAATGGAAAGTGCTAGAGACAAAATATAGACACTCCAGCAATTCAGCTATGTAAATTGGTTTTACTAAACTTTCCCCCATAAGTCTTACCACCTCCCTCTGTGGAGTAAGTTATCCAGAGCCATGTAGCGATTTACTCCACTCCTTGTACGTGAAACCCGACTTGTAGACACTACAGGTTTATCCCAGCATCAGACCGTTACCTGGATGAAGCCTCTGATCTTACGGACACAGCTCCAGAGTCTTAAAAAGGTCTTCCTATTTTCTTTGTAACTGTAATTCCAAATCAACAGCATTGTGAGAGAAGGGTTTTCCCAGAATTGAGTCTAAAAACCTGGTAACACACCAGCTGTTAATGTTAATTCACTGAAAGTTTTCAGTACCTGGCTGATGTATATCTGGATAAACTGAAATGAGGAAATCTAGAAACCATGTGCCCAGCTTCACCCCTGTCTTAACCCTCCAGTGCTGGGTGACAGCTTCACCTCATCTTAAGCCTCCCGCCCCCCAGTGCTGGGTGCTCAGATTCACCCCATCTTAAGCCCCCCTCCCCCAGTGCTGGGTGCCCAGCTTCACTCCTCTGTCTTCATGATGAGGCTTTCCTTTTAATTTGAGAGTGGAGCATCTCAAAGAAATTAACACTTCAGGTATTGAACCCTCCAAGTCAATAAAAACTAGGGTGGTTTTAAATTCCTGCTCACTGACTGCATTCATCTTGATTTCAGAGAACTCTATCTATGTCTAGGAGAGATGACATTTCTTTAGCCCTTGATGTACGCAATGAGGACAGTTTGCCCATTTTGCAAAGGAGACAAATTTGCTATGGATTGGATTGCTAGAGGCTTGCCAGTGCTGCAAAGGTTAAGACCCTGAACCTTGCAATCTACTTCCATGGCTTCAAAATGTGCCTCTCATATCAGTCTTGTGATTTTTTTGGGCAGGTATCCCAACTATCCTGAGACTCACTTAACCCATCTGTGAAATGGGGATAAACATGCCACTGCACAGGATCATTTCTATATTCTATGAGCTACACACAAGTCAATGCATGCAATGCATGCAGTGCAGTACTTGACACCTAGTGGGTATTCGATCTGTTCTCTGGTCCTGCAACTGTGCTGCTGCTGTAAGAGCCTTCCGCTGGAACCAAGGCATGAAGCAGTGGTTCATTAACAACCAGCCCAGGGAGAATACACGCCACAGGAAGCTGCAGGTCATTAAGCACCAATGGTGGTAACAAGGCTATTAATTTCCCAGGGTTTCCTTTATCGAGCCACACAGTGAGGTGATGCTTAACCCAGCAGGAGGGAAGGGGTTTGGAGTAGAATCTGGGGAGCAGAGGATCACAGCTATTTTGTAAGGTTGTGAGTTTGTGAGACGTGAAGGGCTGGAAGAATGTTGCACTGTCTGACT
>JADRCC010569259.1:0-12265 GCA_019843855.1 Hylomyscus alleni
CCATGCTCATAGACTCTGGAATAGCTAATACTGCCAAAGCAATCTGAAGGCTCAATGTGATCTTCATCAAAACTCCAATTTTGTTTCTCACAGAAATAGGAAAAAAAAAAATCCTAAAACAGATGTTCGAACACAGAAGACTCCAGAAGCTAAAACGACCCTAAGCAAAAGAACAACGCTGAAGGTTGTGCCAAGCAAGATTCCAAGTTATGCTATAGACAGGTACAGCACAGTAATAGCAGGACAACAGACACATAGACTAGTGGGACAGCAGAGAGGACCCAAAGTTAGCCCGCCCAGGTACAGAGAGGACCCAAAGTTAGCCCACCCAGGTACAGAGACACGACTGTTGACAAAGATGCCAAAAATACATATGGGGGAAAGAATAGACTCGTCAACAAGTGATGTTAGCAAAACTGAGCATGCACATACAGAAGAATAAAACTAGAGTTCTTTCATAGGCACTGGATGTAAATCAACTCTAGATGTGTCAGAAACCTTAGCCTAATACCTAAAACACTAAAACTGATGACAAAAATGTAGGGGAAATTCTCTAAGTAGTGGTCAGAGGCATGCACTTTGAATGGAACTCCAGTTGCTCAGGAAATAATACCAACAATTAGCAAAAAAGGATTTTATGAAACTAAAAGCTTCTATAAAGCAAAAGAAATATTTAATGGAGTTAAGAGACAGCCTACAGAATGAAAAAAGAATAATTTCTAACTACAAGTGGTGGTTTGAAATGAAAATGACCCCCATAGACTTATAGAAAGAAGCATTATTAGAGGTGTGACCTTGGAGTAGGTGTAGGTAAGCCCTTGCTGGAGAAAGTGTGGTGGTGTGTGAGAGGGCTTTGAGGTTTCAGAAGCTCAAGCCAGACCCAGTGGCTCACTCTCTCTTCCTTAAGCCTGCAGATCCAGATATAGAACTCTAGATTGTGTGTGTGTGTGTGTGTATGTGTGTGTGTGTGTGTGTGTGTGTGTCCCAACTTACAACTCAGCTATACCACTCCAGTGTGTTTACCAAAAGGACTCCAAGTCCACATATCACAGGCATACCTGCACATCAGTCTATACTGCAGCATTTATCATAGTTAAGTTAAAGAAACAACCTGAATATCTAAGAATGGATTTTTTTTAAAAAGATGTGGTTTATAGATATACACATTCAGATGACACAATGATGACTGAAGATGGAATTTATTCAAAAATGATTACAAGTGAAGATAATTGTATTAAGCAAATTCAGTCTCAGAAATATAAATATTACAGGTTTGTTTTCTCTGATTTGTGGGTCCTAGACTTTATAGATACATAAAGTCATATATGCACAAATGACATGAAAATGGGAACACACCCTTCTGAGAACAAAAGGACTCATGGAAGGAAGGGGAGTGCAGATGGATGATTATAAATGACACTAGGGAAAACTAAAGTCAGGAGACTGGGCACAAGGTTCCTTCCACACTAGAAAGAAAATGGCCCTTCATAATCCTGTGTGACAAACTTTTATTTAAATATGAAAAAAGATACAGAAGAACTCAGATGAAGATATCAAAAGTTTACGATCAAAAAGTATTTAAAAAATAAGCACCTGAACAAGGTGAAATGAATACATGACCTGAAACGAAATCGGCAAACACAGAGGAGAAAGTCACTGAAATGAAGGGGAAATTGGTAGTGTGGATGGAAAAGTCAGTGACAAAGAAGAGAGACTCGGCAAGAAAACTGAAAGTTAAAATATGTAAATGTTGAGAATGAAAAGCTCAGTGAATCCAATAAAGTCACAATGGAAACCATCACCTATGGCACAGATCAAGCAGAAGACAGACTATTGAGGACGAAAGCCAGAGCTAAGGAGAGCGTACACCCAGACATCCTTAAAGGAAAAACAAGAATAGAGACAATATGAAAGAACTCCAAGACATGAACAAAAGATCAGGCACACAAGAATCCCAAGTAGATGGAGCTGAAATAAAAAACTAAACACACCATCTACTTAATGAAAACATAGCAGAGAATTTAAAAAACCTAGGGAAATATGACATTCAAATACAAGATGCATTTAGAACACTGAATAGATATGGCCAGAGAATAACTTCTTCATGACATGATATTGCCAAGATGTCAAAAATACAAAGCAATGGAAGTAAAACTAGAAAAGAAAACCCCAACTCACCTAGAAAGCCTAGTACATGAGAACAGCATTGAGTTCTGGTAAGCACCCCTACGTCTAGGAAAGCATAGAATGAAATATTTCAGTTCCTGAAGTAAATAACTGTAAATCAAGATTGCGCTACCCAGCTGAGCTATCCTAAAACTTGTTGAGACAATAAGAACATTTCAAGAGAAGGACGGCCATGACACTCCATGATCACTAGGCCACCACTTCAGCAAGTACTTAGAGGAATACTATACAGAGAAGAGGAAAGGAAATGATTTCGTTTATGAAAGCACACAAAAACCAACGTAAGTTTCATAAGAGAAATAGTTGGACAACAAGCAGGAAGGAACCCATCATGTCTGACACTGTAAATCAATAAATATTTTATACCTATAAGGGAGAAAAAAGAATAAATAGTAATCTAACCAACTAAAAAGCAATCAACAAAATTATAGCAATTACTACACCTGACTTAATAATAACCTTAGATATAAATGGCGTCAACCTACCAGAAAAAGACACATGCTATCTGCCTCAACTAGTAAACAAGATCCAACCATCTGTTGTCACCAAAACCCATATCTTATTGCTACCTTACCTTAATGAGAATAAAAAAAAAAGTAAATTTATTAAAAGATGGGGAAGCCAAAACCAAGCTGGTATAGATATCTTAGTATTTAATAAAGTCACTGTCACACAAAAATTAGAAGAGATAAAGGCTACAACATATTTATAAAAGAAACAAGTGATCAAAATATGACAACTGCCTATATAGTATTGGGGCTGGCAGTTCTATAAAATAAATACTGGTGAGCATAAAATGTCAACTAGGACTTGTCATAGCAATACTGGGAGACATCAATATTGCACTTTCCTCTTTAGTTATGTTACCTAAACTAAAACCAATGAACCAACTACAGACTTCAACTACATCCCAGATGAAACATAAACACATACACACCATCCAACAGACTGCTTCTCAGCAATCTATTATCCTTATCTAAAATATATCACTTTCTCAGCCTATTTCTTACTGCATCTTGCTAATACAATTATTCACCATATCTGACCTTCACCTTCTTTACCTAAATAATTACAGTACCCACTTCTTGAGTAGAATGTGTGGGAAAACAAGAGGGTAGTGTCCTCACTGACACCACCAACATGAAAAAAATCATTCCATAAAAGTTTGTTTCCCTTTTGCACAGCAGATACCACCAGGCCAAATACCCACCCCTTCTAACAAGGAAGGGGTGTCTGCCATTCTGTGTGTCTGGCGGGTACCTTGAAACCCCCCTGCAGAAAGGTGCAGGCTTCCAGATGTCCACAGAGCTTCTGGGAGTGACCAGGTTACTCTTAGAACAATAGCCCTGTTCAGTTTCCTGCCAAAGACTGCCAGGGCTCCACACAGAACCTTTCGCCCCAGTCTCTGTAAGCCATGCCTAAATTCAATTACTGTGAAATTAACTACGCATTAAACAAAAAACTCCCAACCTGGTAGTTGTCACTGCTAATTGACTGGTTACCACTCACTGCTGCTGGCTTTCAGCGGACAGTGTACTGACAAGGAGAGCTGTCAAGACCTCCCTGCAGGGTGGGCTGGAGCTGCTGAGACTTGATTTGAACTGACAGGGCACAGCAAGCTAATATCAGAGCGCACTTTAGGTGGGCCACATGACACTGGAGGGGGGACCTCACAGGATGAGCAAGGCAGCAGAAACCAGCACTGGAGGAAAGGAACAAGTTAAAGAAAAGGGGTGGTAAGAATGAGGGCACTGGCCCTGAAAAGATGGCACTTGGACATCAATGGCTAGGTTGTGAGCAGGCTGCTTTTCAGCATTTGGATGGTAACAGTGTGATAAATTTATAATTTTCCTGACTAGAGCTCTGTGAATATTGGTTAGATAGGTGAATGGATTTCATAAAATAAGAGGGGGCATCTTCCCATACATTTATCTCATTTTTAAGAAGCTTCTGAAATTTTATCTTCTCTCTACTCTCTGCCAAGAAATCAATTTGCTATAAACCTTAGGGTGAAGATATTCTTACTAAACTCTATACATAAAAAACTCCAGATCCCTTTCTCTACCCCCAACCCCACCCCACACAAGGACCATATTGACTGACCTACTTGGAAAGATGTATAAGGGTCCGTCTCTGCTTGTCAAGATCAGCAGAGCACCGGCCACACCTGCCAGCTTGCTGAGTATTCATGTGTATAACCGAGAACGCAAGCAAATAAAAGAGACTCAGTTCGCAGCATGCACTGGGAGAAGGAGAGAGCAACTCCATTTGCCACCTAGGCCTATCCTGCCTAGATAATAATTTGAATCATAACCATGGGTTTCTTCTAATTTTAACTTGCTGAAAGTAGAACAAAGGAAGAATTCACCTGAAACTAAAGAGGGGTGGGTCATTGGGTTTGTTAAGTAGTTAAATTAGAGACTCCTTATACAACTATGGAGTAGGGAAACTACCATGAGAATCCTGTGTTGAGTAGAAAGCTATGAAGGAGTAGTAGTTACAAAATTCTTCTATTTGGCACCATGCAGCAGTAATGAAAAGAATTGTTAAGGAGGTGTCTAAAAGATGCCCCCAAAAAATCTTGTGTTTTGAATGCTCAGTCCCCATCTTACGGCACCATTTTGAAGGCTCTGGAGACTTTAGGAGGTAGGGACTGGCCTCACTGGCACATGAATGGGAGACTGAAGTTCACATCTCTCTCCTGCTTCCTGCCTGCCACCATGTGAACAGCCATCATGGATTCATGTCCCATTGGCACGCTTCCCCAACTACAGTGGACTGTAACCCTCTAAACTCTGATCAAAACAGAAACAACAAAACATTTATGTCACTTCCACCAGCGATTCTTTCACAGTAATAAGAAGTAACTAAGACAAGGGTCCTGAACGTTTCCCAGACTCTCAACACAGAGAACAAATTTCAGACTTCTACTTCTGAATCTTGTTCCCAGCCCATGCCATACTGAAGAGAGCGGACAATATTATGGCCTGTCTTGTTCCACAGAGATTCCCCTAGGCTGTTGCTCATAACTACTTCCTTCACGTCCTCCTGCTTGCAAAGGAGACAGGTTGAGTATGAACTCTGTGGCCAGGTGGCGATGGTGCTACATCATCATCATGGAGACTGAAACTTGTTCTACCTTGGTATTTCCCTTTTACTACTTGTCTCCCCTCCCCAGCCAAAGGTCAAATGTTTACTAATTGCTAGTGATTAAGAGTATTGTGCTAACTGATGCTAACTGCAGTGACATTTCTGTAATTAGTTTAAGAGTCTAAAGTGATGTTCAGGATAGCCAAAGAGTCGACAGAGAAGAGCAGGACTGTATCTGAAGGTTGAAATAAATCCAGTTTTCTAAAATTAGCTGAAGCAGCAACCAAGAAAGATCCATGAAAATAACCGTGTGTGTACTTCTGTTGACTTTGGAAGTGAGGAGCTGAGGCCTTCCACACTCAGAGCTGCCTTGCTGCCCAGCTCCCCAACGCTTCACAAATCTATGCCAGTCTCTGAAAAGGGTCCTCAATGCCAGAATCCTCTAGCACATGAGAGGCCATGAATGGCTTCTCAGTTTCCCAAACCTGAGTTGACAATGCAGAAAAACTGAACAGACGCAAGCCATCTGGAGACCAGCAATAAAAACACTCGCAGTCTTGTCAAAGTGTAGCTTAGTATAATGACACATATCTATGATCCCAATACATGGGAGACAGAAGCAAGAGGATTCTGAGTTCAAGGGAAACAGGCTAAATAGTAAGCCAAGGCCAACCTGTGCTATGTAGTGAGACCAAATCCTAACTCAAAACAAATAAATGAAATAAATTCTGAATAAATATTAGATTCTTTCCAGGAAATGGACCTGAGTCTTTATACACTGTTTTTTATGTGTTTGCTTGTTTTGTTGCTATTGTTTGTGATGATGGTTTTATTTTCTGTTTTTGCCTTTTTATACATCAAGGAAAATGTTATGTCTGAGTTATGTTCTAAAACCAATACCCACTAACTGCAGTTCCGGTGTTTGTTTGCTTATTTGTTTGTTTTATTTTATTTTGTTTCTGTCTCTTCTCTTGGGATGTCCACAAGCTGCTGCACACCAAGTGGAGAAGGATAGAACAGAGCCAAGTTTCTCAGTCCGAGTCTTTCCTTAGGGTGTCTGGGTCCAGATGCACACTGAGCAGGAAAGGATGAAGTGAAGTCCAGAGTTGGGTGAGCAGGATCCTGTCCATCAGTGAATGCTGGGGTGTGAGGGGAGGAGGTCTACGAAGATAGGAGTTATGGCTCTTTTAGAAAACAGCTCTTAGGCCATTGTCAATGAAACAGCTTGCGTACATACACTTTAATCTGGGTGAATCAAGTTATATATACATACCCTGGAGAGCAGGGAGAAGTTCTTCTTAGGGTGAAGTTACGTTGGCTATGGTTTAAAGTTCTTCAGATACCTCATTTGCATGAAGAAGCATTCCAAAAAAATTGAGCCTGTAATTTCATCAAGGATTACATGACATTCTTCAGGTAGAAAATTGAGGTTGGGCTCCCGAGATCAGCTGAGAAAGAGAAAACCCTGCTAAGAAAAGAAAGTGCTCTCTTTTGGGCTGAGCTCAGGAAAGCATCTAGACCTGGTAGACTACAACCTTAGTAGTGAGGTGCAACATAGTATCACTATACAACATTTCAGGCCCACTTTTCTCCTTCCATGGCCCTGAGCTCCTCTCTCTTTCTTACTATTGTTCAGTTTTCTCTGCTGCTTTCAGAGCACCAAACCCTTACTATTGTTAAACTGAATGAGGCTTTACCTAAAGCTGCCTCCCTATGCATTTAAAGGTTAAACTAAAGGTTTATCCCATCCATCACAAACTGTAACCTAACCTAACTGCCTCAATGTAATCTAAACAGGCTATGACTTATTGTAACAAGTAGCAAAGTCTTAGGCAATCAGAACAGCCAAGCTTCATTCAACTACAATTGACATTATAAACCAGGATAGAATAAAGCTATCTTACCCATGGAGCTGCTCCTGTGCCTCCCCTCCATTTTAGGCACTTCCTTTTCTCTAATTCTAAATTTAATCTACACCATGTAGTGGACAGAGCATTCTGAATTATCGTTGGTCAATGTGAGTATCAAAAAAGAAATTAAAATTAAATTTAAGAAAAAAAATGGACCAGTAAGATGTCTCAGCAGGTAAAAAGTGTTGGCTGCCAAACTTTACAACCTGAGTTGGATGCTTGGGACCCTGCACAATAAAAGGAAGAAAATGAACTTCAGCAAATTGTACACATACACACACACACACACACACACACACACACACACACACATACACACACACACTTATATACTTTTTAATGAATCAAATTAAGTCATAAAAAGATTCACCAAACTGCGTTTGCTGTATTTTCCTCTACTAATTTGAGCCTGTACAAGAGAATACAAACTCAAACACATCAGAGCTCAAGTAGGCCAAGTAAATGTGTGAAATGAATAAGTCTAAGATAACAGTAAGAGGTCAGACCTACAGCCACCTGGAACTGGCCAAAGCTAAAGTCATTAGCACATGATTTTAAAAGAAATCTTGAACAAATTAGCCTGCTGCTAAATTGAGCCAGCTGGTTTCCATCCAGAGTCTACACCAGTTAGTTGCCAAGCTTTGGATTTTTGGATTCTAATTAGTACAGTATATTTAACTCAAGTCCACTATACAAACTTCTATAATAAATTTATTTATCAGAACACTCTAAAAACAAATTACAAGGATACAAGGTGGCCCAGACATCCTGATGCACCAGTTACTATTCAGTACTGAAAGACATTCTCCCAACTGCTGGGGAGAACACTGATCATTCCTGCAACCACATGCATTTAACATGCAAGCGACTTGGGTGTAAAGGGGTGTTTTTACTGTCAGCAACTAGGACTGTGCAAAGCCTACCTCTCCAATCTCCTCCTCTCCCTCTCTCCAATCTCCTTTACAGTTTTCACCCCATTTTCATTGCCTCAGTTGGTAAGGATCCATGCCCTGATAAACCTCTTCCCTATTAAGCTCCATCTCAAAGTCTACTCCCCAGAACTAGATAGAATAAACCCCAAATTCAGATGTTTTCTTCTTTCTTCACAAAGGATTGTCCTATACACCCTATGGGTTTTTCTCATCCCGCTTTGAAAACAGTAGTCTACACTTGTACTACCCAGAAGACACAAACATCCAAAGACAGCTGTTGAGCTTTTCATTATCCTTAGTATAACTAAAAGGGTAAGCTTTAAAATTAATTCATTTTAATTCACTTTAAGTAATAACATATAACAAGGAATAAGCAGTGTGAGTCTAGGCTGTTTCTATCCCAGCTGAGCAGAAAGAAAAGTTGTTGTCAGTCTGCTTCCTCGCTGTGAGAACGAGACACACTGCAATGGATGGAATATATATGCCAAGGAATCATTTAATTTAATCATCTTAAGTTGTAAAAAAAAAAATTAAATTAAAAAAAAAAACTTCCTCGTATCTTATGAAAAATTCAAAAGCATGTCCAGAGTGCTCCTTTGAGCTGGAGACATCAGCTGTCTCTGTGCGTTAGTCAGGCCAGGTGGTTAAGGGGCAGAGACCAAACCTGCCATCTGCTTTGGTTTGATCAGTTCAATTCTGTCATCACTGAACAATCCCTGATCAAACAGTGGGTTTCTTCCCACAAATACCAAGCCTTGATTTAAGAGATCTTACTAAGGATCTGCAGCTCCCACCCTGGAGAAAAGCTGCAGCTAAACCCAGCAACTTTCTTAGCAGCTGCCTAATAATTCTGTAGGCTCCTGTGGTGCATCTCTGGGGCCAGAGAGAGACCCCTGATACCTCTAGAACTCAATTACAGTTACCTCATGATTGTGAAGGACAGAGTGAAAGACAATAATCAAGGAAAAATTTCCCTGTCTATAAGAGGTTTTCCCTCTTCTCAGCCCCTGACTCTGGTTTGAAATTGCTTCCTGCTGTGTGATTATCAGAAGCAAATGGGAACTACATGGGTCTAGGAAGCAACAGATACCACTGTGCCTGGGAGACAGTGGAGTGATTTGAGGTGTTAATGCATTATCTACTCCTCTAGACAAAGGTTAAAGCTGGGGCTAGAATCACAGGTGAAAATGAAGTAGTAGGCTGGCTGTTGCCCCTGGAGGACATTTCTCCACAGTGTGGAAGCCTGACTCAGCTGGTAATCTCCGTTCATTAAAGCCACACCAAGAGAACAGAGAGTACTATAAAGTAACACACTTCCTCACTTTTCCCTAAAATGGCCATTAAGCTATGTGTGAGTAAAAATTCCTTAAAGGCAAGAAGCAGATGACAGGCTTTCCAACTTCATACCTCAAGACGGCTTGCCCCAGAGCATGAGATCCCTCGGTGCATACTGCCCATCTTCTCTCCAGCCTGGGAGAGATTTAATTCAGCTTCTGTAATGCCTCAACTCAAGGTGTAGTACCTATGCAGCTTCTGTACGCCGAGTCATACTACCCTTCAAAAACTATGCCCTGTGCATGCCCATAAAGAAGACAGGCATAGTTGTCAAGCAGTGGCGGTGCACACCATTAATCCCAGCACTCAGGAGGTAGAGGCATGAGGATCTCTGAGTTTAAGTCCACCTGATCTACAAGTTGAGTTCCAGGAATGGCCAGGACTACACAGAAAATCCTTATCTTGAAAATTAAACAAAATAGACAAACAAACAAACAACAAATGAAAGAAATGAAGGAGGGAGGGAAGGAAAGGGAAAGGGGAAGGGGAGAGGGATAGGGAGAGAAGGAGAGGGGAGAAAGGGGGAAGGGGAGGGGAGAAAAGAGGAAGGGGAAGGGGAAGGAGAAGGGAGGAAGAGAAGGGGATTGGGGAAAGGGGAAGGGGAGGGAAGAAAAGGGGAAGGGGAGAGGGAGGAAAGGGGAAGGGGATGGTGAGAATAGGGGAAGGGGAGGGGAGAAAAGAGGAAGGGAGGGAAGAAAAAGGGAAGTGAGGGGAGAAAATGGGAAGGAGAGGAGAGAAAAGGGGAAAGGGAGGGGAGGAAAGGGGAAGGGGAGGAGAGAAAAAGGGAAGGGAGGAAGGGGAGAGGAGGGAAGGAAAACCAACAGGAAACCAGGCATGTGAAAACTGTACTCTTTCAGAACAAATATATTCTAAAGAAATCACTGAACAAGCAGAAGTAGAACGCCATAAGAGCAAAATAGGAAGGATTTGTGAGTGAGTCCAGGGATTCTGCGATTTGGGAGGAGAGAGATTGCTCTGTGAGCTTTGGTTCAACAGTAAGTGCCCAAAAGGGAGACTCCACTCATGCCAGCATTGTGCCCTGTACAAATCTGCGTGGACACACTTGCCACTGTGTCTCCTTAGTGCTGATGGTGTACCCCTCTGCACTGCACTTGACTGCTTACATGTGTGGTTCCATACATGTTCACTGTTCATGAACAATCCAGTTTTCCTTTCAGGATTTGACTTTCTGCACCTTTAAAAATCAGAGACCAACTTGTCACGTTCCTTTTCTTGATCACACGATGCGGATCACATGAGGAGATGAAACTTCCCAAGGCATGATCCCTACTTACCTAAGAAGAAGAGAACCCCTACTCTCCTCTGATATGAAGTACAAACTTGAAATAAATTTGTGTAGTATTAAGTCCCTGGGATATGAGCGAGAGATTTCTTACTGCCCAGTGATCTTGTCTAGCTAACGGTTACAATGTACAATCTCCCCGTGAGATTGTGAGACCCTTTAAAACAGAAGTTGCTCATACAGTTTACATCTCTGGACCTACCACATAATATATAGTGAGTGGATATATGTTCATTGGATTATAAGTGTGACTAGCCCTTTTTTTTTTTCAAAGTAGCTTGGTGGTAATTTAATTGTGATGTTATAGGTTTCAGAAGATAAAAAAAAAAAAAAATAATGCCGAAAATTGAGCTCTGCAGGTAGTTGAGATGAGAAATGATCATTGAAGAATGAATGGAAGCAGCATCCTTGATGGTAGTGTCAATCATGTGCATAAGATAAAATAAGGCACAGTGTTTGTGAAAATGGCCCAGTTGTGTGCTTTGAACGCTGACTTGCACCGAATACAAATATAGGAAAAGAAAAAAAAGTAGAATGCCGTGCAGGATCACATCCGTTGTTTTTGTACTTGCATCTCTAACTGACTCTGGAGGCGGTGGGGGGGGGGGGGAATGAGCATCACATTCACAAACCAAGGAGAAAGATCAGTAATTAGGGAAAGAATCAATTCCTCAAAGGCTTTAAGTTTGGAATCAACTCAATTACTTCCCCCTTGAAAAGCTGCATCCATTATTTGAAAGCACTTCTCAAGCTTCTCAGTCATCTTATTTATACTTTATCTTCAATTACTTTTCTCATTGTATTTTTGCATAGAATACATTTCCAATTTCCTGTTTAATTCCATCTGCACCCCTGGGTATCTGACGCTAGTCATCTCAGAGTGGAACATATGTACGTAATAATGCAATGCACTCCCCTACATATTTCAGGGACAAATATTTGTTCCTCAATACTTACTTTGCAGGATCCACTGACTTGGAACCAGATCTTTTGCTTCGAGGATAAAGGAGAATCTGTCATAAATTTAGAAAAGGGTGTCCTTTCCCAGCATATCTCTGTGAAAAGAGGGCTTTAATGATGTTAGCCTTTTTAGTGCAGCTTCAATTTACATTTCATTGAGGAAGATGAATCGCTGTGAATTCCAATTAAAAGGTTATTACTCAAGCCAGTGTTAGGAAAAGCTAATTGCTATAATAAATAGCCCTAAACTGTGAGGTTCAAAACAATAGGAAAGTATCTCTTGCTCACTTACTCTGACAGTGCTCAGGCACAGAGTGCTGCCACATCTTCTCTAAGATGTCATTCCCAAGTTCACTACACTATCCCTTTGACTTTTGGACACTGCGTAAGTGGCAGGAAAGTTGAACATGTCATATTACAGCCTTATAATGACATAGCTGATATCTGATTGGTCATAGCTAAACAAAGGAGGCAACTTAGAAAAATGGACAGCAGATTTGGGGTATATCTGGCAATCCTTATCACAACATTGAGGTTCATGCTCCAGT
>JADRCC010569260.1:0-11492 GCA_019843855.1 Hylomyscus alleni
GGGGGATCAGCAGGAATGGCAGACAAGGGAGGCTAAGACGGAGCAATGGAGAATGAATGTGCTCAATTACATTATAGACAGTACGATGAAAATGTCATAAAGAAACCAATTGGTATGTATGCCTAATATGTGCTAATTAAAGTATAATATAAACAATATAAAATATAGAGTATAATATAAAAAGTGCTTCAGTTTGGACCTCGAGATCTTAAAATTAAGTTAAATTGTGTGGTAACACATGCAGAAATACTGTTAACTCGTGAAAATAATTAACGTATTCAAATGAAGAAATTGGTCTTCTACTTAATACCCTTTGTCATGTTTTCTGGCATGCTGTTGTGTTAGGATAAGCATTAATGCTTAAAAGTAGAGAAAATGATGTTACTAACATGGAAAATACTCAGAGGCTTATGGTGGTCCTATGGCACAGTTGGTGACAAACTTACTTACCGGTAATTTGAACATCAGGGCCTAATTCCAACTTTGAACATTTATTTAGCACTTGATAGCAATTGGTTGTGAGGAATGTCCTGAACAAGCTTGTAATCGACAATGGTTGTGCTTCAAGTTCATCTTCATCTGTGAATTTTTATCATCCAGTTGAAGAATATGTGCTTACTGATTGACTCCTACCGATAATGTTCATCCTAGTTGTTTGTGTGTGTGTGTCTGTGTATATGTATGTATGTATGTATGTACTATATGTGTGTGTGCACATGTGTGTGCACATGTGTGTACACCAGTGGGCAACCCAGGTCTCATTTGTCAGGTGCTATCCACTTTTGTTATTTACATGTGTGTGACAGGGTGTCTTGTTGTCTTGCAACTCAGCATGTAAGCTAGGCTGGCTGACTTTCAAGCTCCAGGGACCTGCCTATCTCTGCCTTCCCAGACCTGGGATAACAAACAAGCACATACCACCATCCCTGGAACTATTTTTCAACATGGGTTCTATGGATTAAACTCCAGTCCTCAAGCTTGGACTGTAGGCACTTTACTAGTTGAGTTATTTCACCAGCCCCATAGTTTATCTTTTAATTTAGATTTTCCTTGCTTCTGGACCACAGCAGAAAAAGGTCCATTTTTCTAGAATGAGGATATATATAGGATATATATAGGTGATTGGTTTGAAATTTCTGTTTTCTAATTATATGTCATTCTGGAATATAAATTTTTAGGTGAAACTGTAAAAATGAGAGAAAATAAAAGATAAATATAACAATTTTTCTTGTTCTTATAAACAGAAGAAAAATATTGAAACTACTGTGTAGAATCTTACAGTTATTACAATGTTAAATACAGTTAAATTTTATTAATTTACTTTGTTTTGGGGGTATGCATGGGTAGGTAAGCGTGTAGGCATGTAGTTATACACGTATGTGAATGTTGATGCACACTTGCTATGGTTTAAATGTGTGGAGGCAAGAGCACAATTTTTGCCATTTGGTCCTTGAGCTTTCATGTAGTTTGGAGGCAGATCTTTCTTGTTACTTTTATTGCTGTATCAGCCAAGCTAGCTGGTCCATAAGCTTCTGTCTCCTCCTCCCACTTCCCAGAAGACTGGTGGCATTAGCATAGGTCCGGCCTGTTATATGAATTCTTGGGATCAAACTTAGGTCCTCAGGCTTTCTCTTTACCAATGAGCCATCTTCCTGACCAGAAGATCAAAAAACAAAAAACAAAAACAACAAAAACCAACCAACCAACCAAACAAACAAACAAACCGTTTTAAAAGGTTTACTTCAAGGAAGAAATAAATCAAGGAAGTCTTATTATCATTTAATCTATAATACCTAAACAATGAGGACTATAGAAAAAAATCAGGACTTCAGGCTGACAAAAACACCAGGCAAAACAACACTCCATGCCAGACAGTTTGAGGTTAAAATCAAGAAAGCAAACAAACAGAAGAAAGAAATCCATCAAATTATTATAGAGGAAGAACACCATTTTGGCTTCAGGGTCAGTCATAATAATCATGATAAAAATATTCTAAAGACCAAACATTTCTAGCTCAGTTATATTTTCAAGGGACAAAGCAAAATTCCCTTTGTTGCAATTAAATTTTCTAACACTAAAATTCATTTTTGTCTAGAAAGCTAAGGAAATGGTTTTAACGTGTAGTACTGAGGACACCATCTACTTTTAATGAAGAGATGATGAGAAGACCTAACAACTCATGAACGTGCTCCACTTACAGAAACCCAGTCCCTTCAGAAGGGAAGCCAGGGTTTCTGGGCCATTTACTCTCCAATTCACAGGTTTAGAGCAGGAATCTAGACTTAAGAGGTCAATGACAGGCCGTAACAATTGAGGCCTTTGAACTCTTGCACTCTGGTGTAAGTGGAAGCAACTGCCTCCCACATCACTCTTAACGCTCCTCTGAGGGGACAGACTGGCACATTGGTTGCTTTCTTTAAAAGGGGATGAACAGTAGCACTACTTATAAAAGCATAAAATGCATAGCAAATTTTGGTTACTTGGGTAAGACTTGAGGTTGGGTTAGCTAGTACATTCCTGATACAGTGCTCAATTACATGGCTGTAGGGGACTCAATTATCCTAAACACATGGCTGACACCCCGTAGGTAAGAAGTTTTGGAAGTCTCAGTTCAGACTCTTAGTTTGGTGTAATCTTGACTTGTTTTCTCTCCCACCCCATCGTAGTACATGTCATAGTTATCAAAGTCATGGCTGTTTTTTAAAAAGGAAAGTATTCCTGAATACTTATTTTCAGTCCTTGTTTTACTGTGTTAAGATGCCATGATCAAATTCCTATGTGTATGCTGCAAACTGAGCAAGAGATCAAAATGCAAGGCATACTTATAGGCAATATAACCAGCCTGTGGAATCCAGAACTTGAATCCTCATACAAGAAGTGATCAAAAGTGCAAAGGCAATGGAAGACACATTGAAGAAAACCAATTTCCACCTGGGTAGATACTAGTGGTAGTACTAGTTATGGTTATGGACACCACGGGCAAAGAAGTATGTCCTCAGGAAAGGAGGATATAGAGTTTTAGAATACAAAGATAGGGATGATATGTTTTGCTGATGGTTGCTGAGGTCTTGGTCCATGGTTGGTTGTTTCCACTACTTTAGAACTGTGGTTAAAATAGAAGAATCATTGTGGGAGGCTGTAACAGGTAGAGAAAAATATCTGTTCTTCTCACAGAGACAATGAGAGATGGGGCACTTGGAATAGAAGGAGGAAGAAGAAGGAAGAGGAGGAAAATAAGGAGGTAGAAGAAGAAGCAAATGAAATGGAAGAAGAGAAAAAGGAGAAAAAGAAGTGGGAAGGAGGGGTGGAGAGGAGGAGAGAACACAGCATATGAAAGACAAGATCTCTCCTTCTAGGGCACAACTCTATGATCTATTTCCTTTGACTACAGCCTATCTTCTAGCTTCTACCACCTTTCAATAACACAAGCAACCTTATTGGGCAACCTCTGAAGCTCATAAGCAATCAAGTCTTTGACACTCAAACCACTGGAAAGGTATTTATTATCCACCAAGTGACTGGCTAACAATGATGGCCCTCAAGACCTAAGCCAGTTCTAGTCCTATTCATGCATATTTGAAGGGTTTCTTCATGAGTTGCCAGGCTTCTCTATAATCTTCAGTGTGAACAAGAAGCAAGCTGGTTATTTTTGATCGGTCTTCCGCCCAGTGCCAAGTAGAAGATGCCTCGTATTTCTTGAGGTGTGGGGAAGCCAATTGAGACAAAGAGGTTGAGATAAAATTTGATGGCTGAACCCTTGATTTATGTTTAAATTCAGAGCAAAGTAAAATCCCTAGATCTTGATTTCATTTCAATGTAACTCAGTCTTTCTCTTGTCACTTTTCTGTAGGGTAATGTTTTATATTTAAATATAGGGTTTTATGTTTATTCTTGTTATATTTAATCTTTTTGGTTTGCATCCAGCTATTTCGCCTGCCAAAGATTCAGACTGCTAAATAAGGGATACCAATCAGCTACTTTCTGTCTTCTCTGGAGACACTAAGGAACTTCAAGTTTAAAATATTTTATGAAGAATTTAGGTGAATAGTTTGGAACAGTGGTACACACTTCCAATCTGAGCAATTTGGAGGAGAAGGGAGGTAGAAAATGCAGGTGGATCTCTGTGAGTTTAAGCCCAGCCTAGTCTTTATATCTAGTTTCAGGCCAGTCAAGGCTACATAGTGAGGCCTTGTCTCAATAAATAAATAAATAAATAAATAAATAAATAAATAAATAAATAAATAAATTTGCTAAAGAGAAAGCAGGAGAAGCTAGATTGGTAGAGGAGGTGGCTACAGCAGGTAGAGAGACCTTGAAATTAGTTAAATTTCATTAAAAATGGTTAATACAATCCTTTTATGAAGAATTTACCATGTCAGAAGAACTGACTGTTCTTTATTAGGAACCCAAAGTCTTTTGTTTCATTCTTGTGAGAGGTATTATATTCAGGGCTTCTTCTTTTGCTACAATGTGAAAGTTTTAATGATGAGAATCATCTCTTTCTACTCTGTGGGGTGTGTGTGTGTGTGTGTGTGTGTGTGTGTATGTGTGTATGTGTTCTTATGGATAAAATACTTCTACATGGAAGAGGAACGTTCAGAGGCATGACCTCATCCATAATGGAACACATAGTTTGACAGGATACCAGAAAAGCTGATCAATATTCAAAATCAGAATTTCATACATCCTGTCCCGAGACTCTGCTCCTTGCTGGGAGCTGCAGGGGAAGGTGTTCTCACTAGCAAATGAAACAATTTGCATACATGCTTAAATCAAGTTTGTTTAAAATTAGAAGGCAGCATAATATATTCAAAGGTTTTTAGGCAGCACTTGTGTGGGAATTAGGAAATATACATCATGGTTTGGAATAGGAGAGGTTTGAAATGCTCAGCTCATTCATTGACCCAATCAGATGTTGAGAATTCAGTTGGTAGAACCTTCTACTTACACGACTTCAAAAGAAATGAAAAGGACAACACATGTTTGTTTGTTGGTCTAAGAAAAAAAATATGGTTATGTGAGTGAAAAAATTAGATAGCTTAATTAAAATCCAACATTTAAATAAATATAAAACACTTTATACTGTTGGCGAATGAGCACCATTTCTTTATATCCAAGTCTGATTAAAAAATAGGATTAACTTGGTTTGTTCTCTTAACAGGAACATACTTCATCACTGTGGGCAGAATTCCTGCCAGAAGTGCTGAAAAAAAATCACTTTGTTTCTGCATAGAGGTTAAGGAGAATTGTAAGAAGCAGCAGCATGTCTACAGAGAGACAGGCAGAGAAACTGAAAAATAAAATAAAGATTACTAAATGTCTGTCGGACATTCTGACTGCCACTCACTGCACTGTCTTGAGCACAGTTGGTTTAAAGTTCATAGCAGTTGCCACAGACAACTGTCTCCTCATGTTTTAGTCTTGGCTTTTAAAAGTTTCAGATGTATGAGGTAGGAGGAAAGTGAGAAGGAAAGAGACTCTTACTCTACTTCTACCCTCTTCTTTCCTCTCAGCAGGACAGAGTCCAGCTGATGGGAAGGAGGCTGGCCTCTTAGGACTTGGCTATGCACAGAGTGGGCTGGGCTCACTCTCCCGGTGGGGACGTGGATGTCTTGATACTACCTCTCTAAAGTGACACCTTGGGTTTGCAGGAAGGTGCTAGCACCTCTGTCATTTGCTGATTCATCTCACAGAGGTGACCCTAAAAGCCAGCCCAACATGGGCAAACCAGCAGGCCATCTGATCTCCTTTGGTCTACTGTTGATGGTCCCTGAGGATTAGCAGTGACCACGCCCGCCCCTGCTGTACGGGGACAGGATGCAAGCTTATCTTCTTTAGTACCAGAGAAAGAGATAGGCTTGAGGAGTCAGGAGAAATCCTTTCTCAACTAGAGAAGTCTTTAAAGAGAATTTCACAAAAGAAAATATGTTTGGGATGACATCCCAAAGAAATAAAGCTAGGGATTTCATCTCCCCCTTTGTCTCTATTCCTCACGTGTTAACTCTAGGTAGAAGAGGTAAGAAATTGATATAAACTTCCAGCATGAACCCCAGTTCTGGAAACAGCTCAGGAGATATGGCGATAAGGTACAGAAAATGGTTATAGCCATTCAAAAATATTTGAAGAGCTTCCTAATGCTTTTTCTCTTACTGTCAAGATTAAAATTTTCCCTGGAAATAAGAATGAAGTGTGTACTTTATGTACTTTAGAACATTTCAAAATATTAGATTAAATAATTTAAGTACTTCTAAAAAATCAAGATAAATCCTCTGTAAATATGTTAATAGTGAATATAATAAGAATAGGAATAAGAAAAGGATTATTTTTCTGGTCTCTTGTTTTGGTTCCAAGGAGATATCTGAAATTTTATTTTTGTCTGTGTTTAGATTCTTGAGTGTTCAAAGCCCTGACATTTGCTGTGACAAACTTCCATGCTTCAAAGAAAAATAGGCTGCCGGCCAAGCTTACCTTCACAATATTCACATAAAGACCTTCTTCTAGCTACACAGGCCACAGCTATATATTAATAGACTTTGGTATAATTCCAAAGCTAAAATCCACAGAAAGCCAGCACCAACCACAGGGAAACACCTAGATAACGATCAGTCAGCTTGGCTTTAGTCACCGTCCTACAAAGAAGATAGTCTTCCTTAATAAGCATGTGCACAAACATCAGGGTTCCTTGCAGCTGTCTGCTTCTGGGCTCGGACACAAAGAGTAGAGAGAAATTGCTCTCTGAGAAAAGAAAGATGAGGGGAGAGGAAAGGAAGATGGGTGACCAGATCAAGATTGGGCCTACAGCTTATTAGTCTTATTCACTGAGTTCCATTGGTCTAGACGACTCGACTAAAACAAAAATATTGTCAACTCTAAAATGGAAATGATAAAAGCAAATTTCTTTGTGCTTATATGTATATGTTTGGTCAATGTTCATGTGTATAAATGTGTGAGTGTGTGAAGGTGTGTGCACTTGTGGAAGCCAAAGGTCAATGTCTGGTGTCTTCTTTAATTATGTTCCAAGTTACTTTTTGGGATAAGGTCTTAGAATAAATATGAACAACAAACATTGATTTGACTACTAGATTGCCTAGTTAGCAGGCCTCACTGATTTGTCTGCCCCTTCCTCCCCAGAGCTGGGTTTATAGGCATGTGTTGCTATGCTCAGCTTTTTCACATGGACTTTGGGACATCAAACTCAAGTTCTTCTGTTTAAATAGCAAGGAATACCAAATGTATCATCTTCTGAATAGCCAACTTATGTTTTTAAAGAAATCTCTATCTCCTCATCTATCTGTATGTCTGTCCGTCCGTCCGTCCGTCCGTCCATCCATCCATCCATCCGTCTTTTTTTCCTTGTACTAGGGATACAACCTCAGATCTTGGGTATGCTACTCAAAAACCCTGCTGCTGAGTTCCACCCTAGGCCTTCTCCTTACTTTTTATTTTGAGGATGGATTTCATTAAGTTACCCAGGATGGCCTTCAAATCCCTCAATAGTCTGGCTGACCTTGAATGTTCAATCCTCCTGCCTCAGCCTCTGTAGAAGGTAAGATTACAGGACTGTACTATCAGCTTGTTTGAGATGGGATTTTTTTAATGGAAGCTAAGCCCTTCCAAAATAATAAATGCAAATTAATGTCAAGCTCCTTTTTTTTCTACTTTCATGGTTTGCAAATTTTCCTGTTAAGATGGAGACTGTATTTTACAAAGCAAGTTAATCCTGATGGGCTCATGTGGAATTCATATTTTATCTATCCGTTTAAAAGGTAACGACTTATGAAAAGACAAATGTCTACTGACTTTTATAGCACTCAATATGAGAAGGCAAGCAGTAATATTATCAGCCAAGCACTTATGCCCAGCTCATACTCTGAGCATCAGATACAGCAACACCGGTTCCATTCATGTCAGTATTTCTTGCAGATGCTGTGAGGGAGAGGCAGGCAGATGGCTGCCCTTGACAGAACAGGACCAAAGGGCAGGTGCTTCTGCTTTGCATCTCTCTAATCTGCCGGTGATAACAGAGGGTTATATTCCTCGAAGCTATCGCTCCCTCACGTCCTTTAATCATGCCAAGTCATTTCCTTTTATTTTGATAGAACTGCTTACCACCTTCGCCTGATGAGCTTCGTTTGCACACCTTTCAGCTCTCATATGGGTAAGACACATTTCTAATCAAAATAATCTTCTCCCCTAAAGGTAGCTGAACAGACATGTTCCCTACTACAGCTCACAAGAGAACCCAGAATCCCATAAAAAGGTCAACCACCTGCTAAGCAAATGAAACTTTTAGATTATCTTTGCATCATGAAAAGTTTGTCTCTACATGAGAATATATGGCTTCAAGCATATATATACTTTCATATCTTTGTGTGTGTGTGTTTGTGTGTGTGTGTATGTGTGTGTTTGGGTGTGTACATACATATGTATATACATATATATGTATATATAATGATATTTTCCTTATCTTTTTGTATTCTAATGTTTTAGTTTCTTTGCATGAAGAATCATTGTCTTTTACCAGTTGCAAATTGTGTATCTATTGGACTCCCTCTAAGCCTGTTCCTCATCCAAAAGCTAAAGAATTAATACAGTTTCAGGATTATAACATTGATACCTTCATGATCTTCATGGCAGTGAGCTTGAAGTGAGTATCAGTAACTCTCATGTTATGCCCTGTTGGCAGAGACAATGTACAGCAGGGCAACGGAAGCTTTTCAAACCAATTTTTGAATGAGATGATGGAAAACCTGTTCAGGGAAATAAGGAGAAGATATCACAGTGCTTGGGCCATGCAGGAATGCAGGGAAATCTGTATGCTAACAAGAACCTCTCAACCCTAACTTCCCCAGTTGCAGTTCTAATATACCCCATATATGTTTTCCTTTGCTCCTCAAGGAGTCACTTGTGTCAAGACTAGTTTTCAGTCTATTTAATATTATTCTGTTTACCGTCTCTTCTTATATATGCTTGTAAATTACTGAAGTATTTGCATGCAGTTTAACAAAGCCACTGGAATGCTTAATTTTAAAAGTTTATTGTTTTTTTTTCTATATGTGTACATTTGTCTACATGAATCTATGTATACCATGTGAATACAGGACCCCATGGAGATCAGAAGAAGGTATCAGATTCGTTGTGAGCCTTGGATTACTAGAAATAGAACTTAAGTTCTCTATCAGAGCCTTAAACGCTCATAACCACAAATCTATCTTTCCATTCCCCCATACTTCCTGTAAAAATAATCTCAAAATCCCAAGAGTCCAGAAGAGACACACATATTTTCATTTTCTATTTCAGACTATTAGAATCCTAGTTCCAACCAGACATGAGAAAGATGTAGCCCTGTCTTGCCATTCCTTGTCACAGCATGCTCTGAAGAGAGGGGAAGGGTGCTGGGGCCTAAAGATCAATAAGCAAGTCCAAGGGAGAGCTTTGTTCTTACTAAAAGTTTCATCGAATGGAGTCATGATGTTTAAAGGCATGGTGTGTCCGCTGGCCAGCAGAACAGGAGATAAGTCATAATTTAAAGCATTTCTTTCTAAATAGTCTCAAGTTTGTAAAACTTCCCCAGTTAGAGTAAATAAAATGAGTGATTAGTAACCATCTTGACAATAAAAAATATACTGGATGATAAAAATAAAACAAAGTCCTCTTGTGGTGATGGCACTGATACTTTTATGCTACCATGAAGCCAAATGAAGGAGTTTAAATACATCTTACATTTCTGCTTAGAAACATGGGTGTGGGATAGAAGGGAGAGAACAGTGAGTCAGATAGCAAAATCACTTTCCACACACACAGTTCCTAGCTGAGTATTAAGTCAGTGGGACTCAAATATCAGATCTGTTATACCAATAGGAAATAAAGCTACAGTGCTGACGAGATGGCTCAGAGGGTTAGAATAACTTGCAGTGCAAGAATGAAGACCTGAGTTTGGATCCCCAGTGCTCATTTCAAACTGAGCATGCCATCAGTAATTCAACGATGGGGAGATGGTAGAGTCAGGAAGATCACAAATGCTTGCTGCCAGTCAGCCTAGCTCCAAACTCCTGAGCCCCAGGTTCAGTAGAGATCCTGTCTTAAAGAACTAAGGCAGATGATATAGCTGTCTCCTGAGAGGTTCTGCCTGTGTCTGACTAATACAGAAGTAAGCTCAAAGTCCTCCATTGGACTGAGCACAGGGCCCCCAATGAAGGAGCTAGAAAAAGGACCCAAGGAGCTGAAGAGTTTGCAGCCTCTTAGGATGAACAACAATATGAACTAACCAGTACCTTCAGAGCTCCCAGGGACTAAACCACCAACCAAAGAGTACACATGGTGGGACTAATGGCTCCAACTGCATATGTATCAGAGGATGCCCTAGTCGGAGGATAGGCCTTTGGTCCTGTAAAGGTTCTATGCCCCAGAGTAGGGAAATGCCAGGGCCAGGAAGCAGGGAGAGGGTGGGTTGGTGAGCCATGTTGGGGGGTAGGGAACAGGGTTTTTTTTGTTGTTATTTGTTTGTTTTCCTGGAGGGGAAACCAGGAAAGGGGATATCATTTGAAATGTAAATAAAGAAAATATCTAATAAAAAAAAGAACTAAGGCAGAAAGTGATAGAGAAGAACACCCAATGTTCTCCTTTGGTGCAAATGTGCACAGGGGCATGCACTCCTGCACACGTGTGCACTAACATGTAACACAGACACATGAGAAAATACAATGACATTACCATAGCTCCTGTATCTACGTCCTGTATATTCAGGTCTAATGCCCAAAACATGAAGACATGGATTGTATCTTATAATTCTTAAATCTAACATAGAATCAGGCCAGTAGAGGCATTTACTAAAACCGTTTTTGCACTTAGCACTTAATCAGCACAGATGTTCTCGAGAGCAATGCCACACGGTTGCGATGGCATGCAAGTTGCTCATTGATGAATAAACCATAAATTGGAAATATTCCAAGTTAAAAATCCATGTGATCCACTTGGCCTACTGACTAGCTTAGCTTAGCAATATAATGACAACAAAGTGTTGGCTGTTTCCCTTTAGGATCCTATGATAGGCTGAGGATAGTCTACAGCCCTATACCACAGGGGAGTGTGGCATAGCATGTCAGCAGTTCAGAAGAACAAAAGTCAAAACTCAGAGATCATCCTGTCAGAATATACATTGCCCTCATACCACTATAAAGAGAAAAAACTATGTTAACACATTGTGACATGGGGTTGTATTACTACTCTCTTGGCTTTGATAAAATCCCTGACAGAGGCAGCTTAAGAGAAGGATTTACTTTGAGTCATGGTTTAAGAGAGTACAGTCTATCACGGAAGAAAGCACGTAGTATGGCAGCAGCTGAGACAACTCCCTGCTTGAGAGTCAGGAAGTGGAGAGCAATGAGTGTTGCTATTCAGGGGGCTTTCTACTGATTCCACGTCTCTTAGTCCACAATCTATGAGGCAGTTCCATCTATACACAGGGTGGGTCTTCTCTATTTAGTCAATCT
>JADRCC010569264.1:0-10409 GCA_019843855.1 Hylomyscus alleni
CTACCCAGAGAGACCCTGTCTGGAAAAACAAAACAAAACAACAGCAAACATATCAACAAACAACAACAACAGCAAAAAGAAAATAAGATTAAATAAAAATAAAATTAACTCTGTCTCTCTCTCCTAGGAGCTTTCAGTTACATATGACTGACTACATTGGGTGTGGGATGTTATGATTCTTCCCCCCAATTAAGTTGTCTTTAATTCCTCTGATGTTAGTGTGAATATCTTTAATTATTCCAGCATTTCCACCAATAGTAATTACATTTGTTGTTTGACCAGGCACATTGTTTCGTCAACCCTAACCCTAACTCTAACCTCCTAATCCCCTTAACCTCTAACCCTAACCCATAACCCTATCTCTAAGCCCCCAACTCTTACCCTAACACTAACCTCTGAATCTTAACCCTAACCTCTAACCCTAACCTTCTCCTTGTTATCCTTATTTATCATTCAGTACTCATTCATAGCCTAGCTCTCTCAAATGCATTTTGTGGTTGTTCATTAGAGAATGCCTAAATTCAGCTAAGGGACAGTTGTACACACAGAATATTGTTCACTCTGGTTTTGGACTTCACTCAGGCAGGCACTCTGTAGTTATAGTTCCCATGAATTGAGCAAAGTAGAGCCACAGGAGAGTGAGCACTCTGTTAGAACTTGGCTGCTATGTGCACATGTGCACTAATTTGCTTCTCTGGTAACCTACTCCACTTCAGCTAAGTCTTCGGAGCCCTTATGGATGGATGGGTTTTCAGTCCTACTGCTGATATTTTCTTGCTGAGTGAAGAAGAGTGTCTTAGACCACAAAACGAATTTCAATTTTAGAACTTGTTAGTAACTCGGACAATATCTTTATTTTGTTCCCGATTTTGTTGGAAGAATTTTTGATACCCACTGCATACTGTAGTCTTAAGATTCTTTTTATTTCATCACCTATGTTCCTTACACTTATTTTCTTTTGGTGCCCCATAGTTGTACAGGAGGATCAGTATGTGTTTGAAGGCAATGTCTGTGTATGTGTGTGTGTGTGTGTAATAAAATTTAAATAATATAATGAAAGTGGCATTGACAATACAGATAGTAAAGTCACTAAAATAATACGTGATACAAACCTACTTCAGACTTTTCCACTCTGACGTGTTATTTCAGAGTGGTGAGAAAGTGAATGGTTATTCAAACAGTGCCTACAGGAAACTTGACTAACTATTGCCTTTCACATGGAAAAGATTGATAAATTTATTTCAATAATGAAATATTGTCTTTTATATCACAAAAGAACTAGAATATGATACAAATAATTATGTATTTAAATTTTCCTATATAGGTAAGGAATACACAAAGACTTAAAAATAAGCAATCCGTAAGTTATACATGAATTTTATCTTATTTTTAATTGAAATTTATGAAGGAATACCACAGCTTCAAATGGGTATTTTAAGGCTTGAACTCAACCTTTTGTTTGCATACTACATCTCCAACTACTCATGGACGACAGTGCCACGCTCTGCACTTTCCATGGTTATTAGTGATGCTCAAGAACTTTAAACACATGCTTGTATATGATGATAGAGTGGTATATGCTCATGATACACCCGGGCCACAGAATCAGACATATTGGGGTTTGCATCTTCACCTGGATATATATATATCTCCAGTAGAATCTTCTGACTCAGTTTCATTTTATGTGAATCGCAAGAATTCACAACCTGCATGGTATCTACTGAAGTGTTTCTTGTATCTGGTAGATAGGACTTAAAAATAATAGCAGTCTTTACTATGTCTGGTTTCTGTTAGTTACAAATATTACATCATCATTCTGAACTCTTTATTCAAACTCAGACCCACATCTTCAATTCTAGTTCCACTGCATTCCTGTATGTGTGGTCTTTTTTCCTGCTTGGATCTCCCATATACTCTTCAACCACTATAACTTTCTAAAAGACCTGAATTGAGAGGACTATATTTATGTATAGAGCAGTATTCATCCTTACAAATGTTGATACATTCAAAGTCTATTAGTACTTAATCAGTTTCACTGTGACCAATCTCAGTGTTCAGAGAATATGGCACTCATAGACAAGACTTGGCTTTCTATAAATTTCCACTTGCCCTGCTTTCCTCTTGTACTCTTCGCTCCAGCTTCAGTGAGAGATAAAGAGCTCTGACCAGAGCTACTGAAGAAAGGGAGGGTTGGGGATGGAGTGATATCTCAATGACTAAGACCACTGGCTGTTGTTCTAGAATATGCTTACTGTTTCCAGCACTCACAGAGCAGTTCTCAACTGTTTGTAACTATAGTTCCAAGGGACCTGATGTCCTCTGCTGGACTCCTTGGGCATCAAGGCATGCAAACAGGCAAACCACATAAAATAATTTTTTTAAAACATGGAAGAGAGTTTATGTTAGGTCACAGTTCAAGGTACCATGGCAGGCAAGCGAGGTAGCAAGAACTCGCAGCATCAAGGTAGCAAGAGCTATCCTTGGCCGGAAGAGAGCAAGGAATGCTCACACAACAGTGCTCAGCTGGTTTGCTCCACTTCCTATGGTTCAAGGTCTCTTTCCCAGGGAGTGGTCCTACTCACAGTTAGGACAGGCCATTGTCCAGTGATGAATGTAATCACTATAATCCCCACAAACATGTCCAGAGGGAAGAAGATCTTCCCATATGAGTCTAGATTCTGCCAAATTGACATTTTAACTAGCAAGCACACTTTCCACCTCTTTTTCCTCAGCTAGTTCTTCAATTTAAAATTTGCTCCTCCCATGAGCACATGTATAGGCCTCATGCATTTTCGAAGGCAGCCACTGTATGCCTTTATTCCAAAAACCATAATGTTTTGTCTGTTTTTTGTTTTTGACCTCACAGGTCTTTGCATATATATTATGGCTTCTAGTTTTGTGTTTTTATGGGATTCCTGTGTATGCAAATGTGTATGTGTATGTGACTCTATGTGTTTCTTGTTATTTGACTCTTTATTTTCTGTTTGTTTGCTTTGCTTTATTAGAACTTGTTTTTTGTTTTATCACATTTTATTCCTTAGACGGGTGTTTGATTTCTAATGAGCTAAGGCAAAGGTGTGGCTGTGCATGGAAGGTGAAGTAGGAGGAGCTGGGAGGAGTTGGGAGAGAGTAAGCCATAATTAGAATATATGTTATGAAAATAACTATTTTCAATAAAAGAAAAAATAATGACTCTGACAACATTAAATAAATCAAACTTTTGTGTATTCCAATCTACGTAACAGACACCTTTCATATAACATATCTGTCTTTCCTATGTAAGAAAGGAAACACCTGGGAAAGCGGATTTTTAAAAATGCCTTTTTATCCTGAAAAAAAGACAGAGACCCCAAATACTTGTTTCTAGATTTTTATCTGCTTATTGAAGTGAGTAATATCTGTCCTATACTTTTTTATTTTGGATTTTGTTAAATGTATTTTTTCCTCTAGAATAGACCCATACACTACCCACTGTTAGGAGTTGTTAAAATGCCAGGAGAAAAAAAATTCATGTGCTATTCATAGATTTATATTTTTTGTACTTAAACTTGCAGGAAGATAATTGCCTTGTAGCTTGTCCTATCCCTCTGTCCCCTCATAGCATTAACATATGGTGGACTTTTATTTATAACGATAACTCAGGTCCTTAGCATCAGACTAACTCAGCATGTGGACAAAAATCATTTGCTTTGTACACAATTGCATTTTACATAGAAATGATAAATATTCAAGATGAAGTAAAAGATTTCAATAATCTGCCTTTAAAAAACATATATATATATGTATATGTATATGTATATGTATATGTATATGTATATGTATATGTATATATGTATGTATAATGGATATTTTCTGGTAGCTAATAAAGAACTGAAGGTAGTAAAAACATCATCAGGAAACCATGGACTTCGTCTAAAACCAAATTATGTTTATTTTGTTGTTTGTTTTTATTTTTTCATTGAACTTGCTCTTTATATTGCCTGACAACAGAAGGACCAGAGGCGGTTATCTGCATTATACAATGCAAAGAACACACCTATGCACACCCTAGGCACGGACTCTATATGTCTATGTGTACACATTCATGTCACACTAATGCCTCTACCCATCTGTTGAGAAGAAATACACTAAATAATTTTCTCTCTACTCTATATAACCTTCTTAATTTTTTGCTTCTATATTTAGTATTGTAAATTTCTTCACATATTCTCTATCTTTTATGTATCTCTGTGGCCTACTTTCATAGATCTATGAAAATTAGAAATTTGATTATTTTGAAGGTCAGTGTTAACTAAGACCAGAACAACTTGTCTAAAGTTCTGCTAGGCACAAAGGGGACATAATTATAAATCATTCACCTTGTGTGTTATGTCTTCCCTGTTCTCACCCTCAACCCCACCTTTCTGTTCCACAGCTAATCTGAGACTCACTGGTAGTCAGGGTCAGTTCACTCAAGCTTTGGAAGATTGACTCACAGGTTTAAATAAAAAGGAAGCAGTCTCTGATTGGCTCCTTCTTGGAAAACAAGCATGTTTTGTGTGGGACTAAGGTGAAATAAGGAAGCAAGCAGTGTGGAATGAACAAGGCCTCACTGGCAGCTGCTAACACAGAGACTCAGCTTACTTATAAGCATTAAGGTTAAGAGAAAGGTGACATTAAGTGGCTAAAATTATACATGCACTGTGCTTCTTTTTATACTTGGATTCTAGAAGCATGAGGAAATTAAAAGCCTTTGATTTATATACACACATATACAATATTCCTATATCAATTTATATAGCTGTATGTCAGAACACCATGTGTGGGAATTCTGAGTCGTTATGGAAAGACAGCAAGAAGACAAGAGTTTTGTGACCTAGTTTTGTCAAAACATACAATCGTTCTTGGCAGGTGTTCTCATATCCCTTTCAGGTATAGCAGAAAGGAGTGAATTTACTTCAGCTGTTGTTATTTGTAGGCTTCTATGGAGAAGCATATTTTTGCCACATGTGGCTTGCCCTTGTGATTCAACATCTTATTCGGGTGACTATTCTTAACCTGCAGAGTATACATTGTCTAATTCTCTGAATAAAGTTGGTCATTGCATGAGACTGTAGTCTGCCTCACTCTCCCAGGTTCACACCACCAACTAGAGCATTACACAGCTATATTCATAGTCTACTTTAGGTGCATAGCTTTTTTTTTTCCGTTTTCCTGGAGGGACACAAATGCCTGAGTGTGCTTTCCAATGAGCTTGTATTCTAGGTCATCAGGGTGATGGATTTGGAAATAGATATGAGAGAGTTGATGAGTTTGTGGACTCTCTCTCTCTCCCTTTCCTTCTCTCTCTCTCTCTCTCTCTCTCTCTCTCTCTCTCTCTTTCTCTCTCTAACTCTCTTCCCCTCCTCTCTCCCCTCTCTGATATTGTGTGTGTGTGTGTGTGTGTGTGTGTGTGTGTGTGTGTGCACATAGGACAGGACTAGCAATTGCATGGGACTTTGGGGAACATGACAGCAGGTGGAGTACATACAGATTTTAAATTAATCAAAAAAAATCTTGTTGAGAAACCATGGAAATGTGGCATCTTCTAATAGCACAATTTACTTCCAGGATTTAAGAATGAGTGTTTTTGAATACAGAGAAATTCCTTCACATATCCCACAACAGGTCAAAATGCATTCGTATCCTTTTGTCATTTCCTGACACCATGTCTCAATCAATCCTTTTTTTAAAAAAATAGAATGATATTTGGAGTCATATTATAAGATTAATTCATTTATAGTCTTATGTATGTTGTGATTTGATATCTTTTAATATAATACCAATATATGCCTTTTATTTTAGAGGTAATTTAAATAGTTAAATGAAGTAATACATTAAAAACATACTTGGAGTGGTATGAAATATTTAGAAGAGTAAAAGTGACTGGGAGGGACAATTTATAAAGGATAATAGATATTAGACCTCAATCACCAAATAACTTAATAAATTAATAAATACTATAACAAAAGGAGCAGATAGTCCATCAGATCACTAAGTAAAATTACCAATAAACATATAAAAATATTTAGCATTATTAGCCATCAGAGAAATGCAGTAAAAATGAATTGAGTTTCCTATGACCCACAGTCAGAATGAGTGCCATCAAAAAAACCAAACAACAGTGAATTCTGGGTAGGATACAGGATAATAGGAAATGCTTATACATTGCTATTGAAGATATAAATTAGTCAAGACACTATGAAACCAGTGTGACAGCTGTGAGAATTTAAAAGTAGAACTATCACATAATCCAGTTATACCACATCCTATCTATACACATACTCGAAAAGGTCTAGGTCAATGTATCACAGGGGGTCTGTGTTTCTAGAAACACTACTCAAAATAGCTAAGTTGAAGAATTAACTTGGGTATCTAACAGAAGATTAATATATGAATAAATGTAATATACATTAAAAAATAGCATTGTATTCAGCCACGAAAATGAATTAAACCATGCCCCTTATTGGAAAATATATGCAACTGGAGAATGTCACGTCATATAAAACAAACCAGACACCTAAATATTACATTTTCTCTCATTTGTGAATTACAGATTTTTGGATAGACAGACACATGCAGGCGTGTGCACACACACACACACATGTACACATACACAGACACAATAAAAACAGTTGAATAAGAACTATAGTAAGAAAGGTGATTAGGGTCAAAGGGAGAAAGTGTGGTGGAGGGGAAGAGACAGGAGATAAAATGGTGTATATCCATACATACATCCATGATGTATATCTAAAAATACCTTCTCTGGACTTCAACCTTGCTTGGAATAATCTAATGATAATGTAAAACTTTAAAACTTATGCTTGCCTGAGAGAGTAGACATGTCTCTGACTCTTTTGCCTGACTTTTGGGACCCTTTTTCTTTCACTGGGTTAACTTATCCACCTTTGATATGAGGGTTTGTTATGCTGTGTTCAGTTGATATCCCTGGGAGGCCTGCAACTTTCAGAAGGGAAACAGGAGCAGTGGATCTGAGAGAGTAGAGATGGGGTATGTGTGTGGTCGGGATGGTTCTTACCTAGGCCTGTATCTTAGCTCTGCTCCTCTTATCTCCTCTGATAGTTATAGGGCTCCCAGTGTCATATCAAGGCCTTTAATGCACCTTGAGTAATTTTGTGCAAGATGAGGGAGAGGTTTAGTTTCATTCTTTTCCATGTGAATATTATTTTCCAGCACCATTTGTTAGACATTTTAAAGCAATGTATGATTTTGGATCTTTGAAAGGATTAGTCTGGCTGCAGCTTCATAGGCCGTCCTCTGCCATATCCCGTAATCTTTTGCTTTGTGTCTATTTCTTATCAACTCATGATCCTCTTTAAAGCTTCTGTACCCCCAAGGAACCCCAGTCATTTGATCATAACTGAGGAAACTGGACAAGTAGCTCCTAAACAAGAAGTTATTCTTACTCATTAGATAGTGATTTACCATTCGCTGTTTTTGCTATCTTCACTAGATGAGTTTGCAATGTAGCAAGCAGATTCTGGCATAATTCAATGATGTCAATGTTACTTACCCTCTGAGTCTATTGCTCCCATTCCTGGCTGTTTCACAGGGTCTTGTCCATTCTGTCCCATCTTTCCTCTGTTTCAAAGGAAAAAAAAATGGCATCTTTAGTTATGATCCCTTAAATACAATGGGGTTTAGTTTGAGGCAATAAAATGACATTTTGTATTCAGAGTCAACAGTGGATCATTTGTATGGCTAATATACAAGTAGTTAATTATGCTATATCATTTTAATTTTAGAATGGGAACTTCATCAATATTCTCAGTCAGTCTAAACATATCACAGAAATCAACACATTTTATTTATAAACTCATTTATAAAAAAGTTGAACTCATGAATTTGTTAGCTTTCTCCCATTTAAAATAAATCTTTCAACACACAGACAACTTTTAAAAATGCTCACATTAGCAGGAGACTACATATTTCATGTGTGTGTGTGTGTGTGTGTGTGTGTGTGTGTGCATACATTCACTAAATCCAGTCACACATATCTTAAACATTTATCCTTGTCTTTAATTTTTAATGTAAGAACTATATCTTTATAAAATTGAAGTGTTACATGTTCTTTAGTAAGAAGGTGAATACTGAATTAAATAGCACATGGAAATAATTTTGTAGCTTAAATAGATATTTCTTAAGTGAAAACAAGTGACTAACAGATATAAAATTCAACATCACCAATCACCAGGTAACAAATCCGAGAAGCAATGATATATTATGTGACTCTAGTAGAAATTCAATGATATATTATATGACTTGAGTAGAAATGCAGTGATATATTACATGACTTGAGTAGAAATGCAGTGATATATTACGTGACTCTAGTAGAAATGCAATGATAAATTGCATGACTCTAGTAGAAATCCAATGATATATTACATGATTCTACTAGAAAGGCAAAGATATATTACATTGCTCTAGTAGAAATTCAATGAGATATTACATTACTCTAGTAGAAATATCCTGACATATTAAACAAATTCTGTCAAGAGTGTGGAGCAGAGAGAAGGCATATACACTATTTTAGGAATTTTAATCAATATGGCCATTTTGGGGCTATGGACAGTATAGACGTTCATCAAAAATTAAAAGTACATTTTGTCAGTGTGCCATGGTCAATGCAGAGACTCATAACACCTCAAATTACTGAGAATAGGACTACCTAGCTCTAAATGTTACAACTGTTTCACTCAGGTCACACAGAGTGAAAAGCCTATACAAGACAGAGGATACCCAGAAATACTATAAAATGTTATCTTTTAGCTATGACATGGCTTTTGCTGCCACAAATAGTATAAAAATATGACAACCACAAAAATCCTAAAGTTAATACTGGAATAAAGCCTTTTGTACTTGATAAAGAGCAAAAGTCAAACTATTATGTGACCTTACAATTCTACAGGGGCATATACATCTAGTGGGAATACAATCAGTATGTTGTAGATATCTATATTTTAATGTTTATTGAAATTCTTGTTATTATGATTCATAGATATCAGTGTCAAAGCCACTGATGGGTAAGTAAAAGACTCTATGAATGTATGGAGAAAATATGCTGGATGCATAGCAGGGACTCTATTTAATCATAGATATAAATGACAATCACAGATAACAGAATAGAATGCTGGCATTTCAAACAGGAGTTAGAATGAGTTAAGTGAGTTAAGTGAAATAAGCCAAGCACTAAAAAATAAATATTGTAAGATTTCACTCACATTCAGAGCCTAAAAATGTCCATTTCACATATATGAGAATATTATTAACAGAGGCTGGAAGAGTAAGGGTAGGAAGGACACAAGAAAGGCTGGTTAATGGGTTTTCAGTGACAGATCAGTAAGTTCTAGAATGAGATTTTACAGCCATCTGAGTGTAACTAATATTAAGAATATGTTCCAGAATGTTATAAAAGGGATTCTGTATGCCTTCACTACAAAGAGTTGAAAAATGTTTAAGAAAATCTCTATGCTAATTTTGGTTTAAATATTACATAGTATATATATTTACTCAGATTTTATCAATAGGTATTCTTTTGTCATTTGGAAAATAAAAAAAAAACCTACACCTTAATAAATTTTAATACTATAGATTTTCCATTCTATTCCATGAATATTTTAGGTTTTTTCTGTGTTTTCATGTGTGTTAAATGAATCACTTTTACACCACACTGGTTGCTCTTTGCTTATGGTCTCCTGTCTCTCTCCATGAGGAATCTAAATGACTCGTCCTTCTTTCACAAGAGGGCAGTAGGATAGATAGGTCTATGAAAATTGAGCTCTGTGCCTGAGCAAAGAAATATTAAATAAGTATATAGTATTAACAGTTAAATAATACACATAGTAAATTTGAATTTAGTCAAAAATTTACCTCTGCCTTTTAGTTTCTACTTCAAAGGTTTGATCAAGTCAAGACTTGACAGTACTTAGAAACAGTGGCACTAGAATGGCGGCTGGGTACCAGCCCAAAGGCTGCATGCTTCTCTTTATTGCCTCAAACAGAGGAAGGGTCCATGACATACAGTGGATTTTGGAATTTCTTTTAAACATACTTAGATTCCATCATAACAAGATGAAAAACAAAACTTTAAAATACTAAAAAAAAAAAAAAAAAAAAGGAAGCATAAATCAAAGAATGCCTCAATACTCAATCTTCTAGATAGTAATTCTGATACAGAATGTTTTTTGACATTTCTTATGTCTACAAGATGTTTCTGATTGGCTGAAATTGTAACTATAAGAATCTAATTATTTCTTTTCAGAAACTGCTTAAAAAGGATTCTTCTTGTCACTATCCTTGTCTATTCCAGACAAGAAGCTAAAATGTTTCTGTATGAGAGAGAGAGAGAGAGAGAGAGAGAGAGAGAGAGA
>JADRCC010569264.1:10509-22248 GCA_019843855.1 Hylomyscus alleni
CAGATATCTATGAGTTTGAGGTCAGTCTCATCTAAAAATGAGTTTAAGGACAGATGGGGTACACAGAGAAAGTCTGCTTTGAAAATCAAAACAATAACAACAAAATATAACAAAAGTAGAAAAAATGAAAAATTAGAAATTATTTTATTTTCAAAGCCATTTTGTTGTTCTATTATAACAATTTAGGCCAGGCGGTGGTGGCACACGCCTTTAATCCCAGCACTTGGGAGGCAGAGGCAGGCGGATTTCTGAGTTCGAGGCCAGCCTGGTCTACAGAGTGAGTTCCAGAACAGCCAGGGCTATACAGAGAAACCCTGACTCGAAAAAAACAAACAAACAAACAAACAAAAAAACCCAAAAAACCAACCAACCAACCAACCAACCAAAAAAACCAATTTAGGCCAAAATTTAAGCACAAAACTCTATTAAGTAATTATGTGAAACCACATGCGTGCCTGCAGATTATATTATTCTTAACATTTGCGTGCATGCATATTTGTATGTATTCACACATGAATATCTATGCATAGTCTATATGTATATGTCAATTTCTTTCCATATGAATTCATAATCCCTTTTAAAAAACATATAGAACTTCATTTTTATTTTTTAATTTTGTTGTACCAAAGATTGGGCTCAGGGTTGTGGATATTCTAGACAATTTCTCTACCACTGGGCTCTGTCTCCTGCTCAGCCATGCACAGAGCTTCAGTTTGCCTAATTGTTTCATTAAGATGAAATTAGTTAGGTTAAATAAACTAATACAGTTCCCTCTGTTACTATTAGAGGAAAGGAAAGTTTAGGGCTTAGGTGCAGTATATATGCTGGGAGAATGTATTTAAAATGTATCTTGTTACTAAGTAAAACCCATTAAAAAAAAACCCAGGATCTCTTTAGTATTACCAATACAGCAGAGTACTGAAAAAAATATCATTTTTATATTATATCTAAGTTTATGAAAAGTGTTATAATTTTATTAGTTTAGATAATTAAAATAAATCTGAGTCATCAATTTTATTTTTTAATGATGATACCTAAAAATACTCTTTACTAAACTTTCCAACATTCATCAAAATGTGCAGAGGTCATCTTTGTGTGAACTCTGGAGGAGGACCCTACACACTGAAGCTACATGATGGCCAGAGGAGATGTGTCCGAGAGTTGTGTGAAGCAGGAAACTTCCTGAATTCCTAGCAAACTATCTTCAACTCAGAGCATTCTGGTAGCGTATGCTGTATCTGAAGTGGCCAAGTCAGTTACTAAATAGTTATTGAATATTTGCTCTAGGTCAAATAACAATTGTGTAAAACACCACAAGACGCTGAAGTGAAGGAACAATTCTATTTTTTATATTTATTATGGAGGGATTAAAAGGTGATTTTTTTGTGTCCATATGGTGAAATGATTGTCTCCCACACAATTTTGAGAGACATTTGTTTAATAAGAAAAACATAAAATAAGGGAAAAAAACCCAAATTGGGAATATAGTAACCTTTAACCTCTAACATTCAGGCACCAAGAAAGAAAGGTATTTTTTCTCTGGAAGTTTTGACTTTTAACATCAGTGTTAAATTGTATAGTCTGAAATTTATAGTCCAACTTGAAGATTGTTAGACGGTTTGTAGTACAGTCTTCATAATTCCTATGATATTCATAACCAAGAAAGACATGTAATGAATTTGCTTAAATTACTGTTGTTTATTCCAGCAAAACTATCAAAGGTAAAATATTAATAAGATCAGATTCTTTTTAGGAATGATTTCCACTAAATAGACCTGATTAAATATAACTACTTGTATTGAATCCACTAAATTTCAAAGATAGGTCATGTAAAAAAAAATCCCTCAGATGAACTGGTAATAGAATAAGAATTCCTTTAAGTTAGAAATTGAAACTGAAAGCTATAAAAATCAATGCGTCATTCACTTAAGAATCTGATTGCCTTATTGTTTTACTTTCTTACAATGAATTAGTATCTAACTATTAGAATTACTGTGGGGATCAAAGGGAATATTTCCATAATATTTTGTATAAAAATAATAAATTATCTTTTCAAAGAATTCTTCCAATTTTGGAGAAGGCTTCACACCACTGGCGAGCATGAAAAGACCTTTCACTGTTCTTTTAGATGCTCTCTGTCACAGCAACTGCACGGTGCCCTGTAGCAAAATGCGAGAGTCCTCAGGAATAGCTGTGTCCAGGGCAGCTCAGTCATGAAAGGTCATTTTTATATACTTTCCATGTGTCACGAAATATCCTCCTTTTTAACATTAGAAACTGTCAAAGTTGTGGTTCAAGGTCCTTACAGAAACATACCTTAGGCTGTCCACGCTGTGGCCTAGTTACAGGTCTGGATTTCCTAGCAGGGGTTTCTAACCCACAGACTCGTTCATGGAAAGCAAAATGAAAGGTCTAGAAGTGTAGAGTTTGAGACTGAAACAGATATACTCTACAATTTATAGATTTGCTTAGGTCTTGCTTATGAGTTATAAAATTACTGTCACGAAGTTTAATATAATATGAATAAACTATCCTCCCAGCTCTAGAACAAGTTCTAGAAATCCCGGGGAGGGGAAAAGACACTTCAGATTCTTCTCTTTTAACTGTAGAGAGCTTTAGAGGAGAAAAGTCTTAAAGGATGGTTCGATTTTTTAATTTGTTTCCAAGATGATATGAATTTTTCAAATGGCAAATTTTCCTGATTTGAAGAAAATCAGTCTACGTTAATGTCAAATAGCAAAGCTGGTGTCTGGTCACTGTGTGATGAACTTTTCAGTGTGCTGCTCTGAACTCCGGGCTGGCCTATCTCAGCTATTGTTCTAACAGTTTTTTATGTTAAATGCAGGCGGTGCTGATGAAGTCAGCATGCCAGTAATTCGTACTCGTGTTCAGAATGAATTGAAATGAACCCCATCCCTGAATAACCGACTCTTATGTAGGCACTAGCAAAGTCGGACGTCCGGGGACGGGGACTCAGACTTGAATAGTTGACTTGAATAGTTATCTCGTTTTTCTCCTGTGAAATGTTAAGAATGAATTACCCATGAGGCTGTTAAGACTACTTTTGTTTTTATAAAAGTACCACTTACATCCTTGGGATAGGAAGTAGATTAGGCTCCCCTGCCACACAGCTGCCTCCTTCACTGTCCACGCTATACCCACTGCCAACGCTGCTGCCCGAGGAGCCAGTGGACACGGAGCTCTCTGCAGGACGGTGGTTGGAGGGCTTAGCTGCATGACGTGAGGAGAGTCAACACCACAGTCAACAAGTGAAGTTCACTTTTTTCTCCAAATGCAAAAATCACATAAGTGCATAATAGTCATAGAAAGGACTGGCAGAAACAAACATATTCTCCCTCCCTGGACCCGACTTTCCCTTTAGTCTCTTTAGCCAGAAACGCACACTGGCAGTAGAGAATTCCTTCACATTTTTACTATGCATGAAAAATATTTACTGGGAGAAACATCCCCATATTTAGACTCAGATAGTATGTCATTTCCCCCCCCACAGTTTTTGTTATCTGCATAGCATTATAACAGTGCTGTGGCAAACGAAGGTGAATTTGGGAGACTCGCAGAGAAAATATTTTAGGAAACTCTGGTACTAGTGATAACAGAATTAAATAAATTGGGTAATTGCCTTACTTATTACTAGCCAGTAACCAGATAGTATCCATAGAAGGGAAATGCATGACTGAATATATACTCGCTTGTGGCTCTATCAATGCTCTTGCTATTTTAATTTCTGTTTTCAATCTAAAGGCGTTTCTTTCCTTTAGGTATTCGGTAATTGATATGGGGTCTTGTTTCAGAGTTTTCATGAGTTTGAATTTTGGATATATGAGTCCATGGGCCCATACAAACATTCGTGCTGTACTTTATGCCGTAGGAGCTTAGCCCTCACATGGGGCAGAACTCTAGACTGAAGTGAGTCAGGTTGGGGGTTGCCATGCACGAAGAAGGAAGAGAAGAAAGACGAGTGTCTGCTCACACTTTGTGAAGAAGAAGTTGTCAAGAAGCTCTTGACATGCATCCCTTGCCAGAGAGAGTGGCCTTTTTCCTTTCTGATCTACATACTCACTCTGCAGATCCCCTAAATCTGAGCTTTGGTGTGTGAAACAAGGTCATCACTAATGAAGACTTTTTAAAGACAGAGATTAATAGTGATATAAAACGGGATCCGGCAGTTTGTGATCCTTCCTCAAGTGCTTTTAATCGCCAAGCTCCCACCTCTTCTTTCTTGGGTTTTATAGTCTATGACTGTTCACTAATGTCTTTGAGCTTACCTGGTCTTTGACTATGAAGTTATTTGGGTTCTAAGTCTAGATGTACTAGACGCTCAAAGATTAAAGTCCTTTTCCTCTACAAGCATAGCCCTGTTCCATCAATATAGTTTCTGCGTTGAATGGGTTCATGCCAATGAGTAAAAGGTTAATAATCATTTTATATTGTAAGACCTAATTGTATGTTTCTTAATAATATATATGAACATGATGAGTCTTAGTCTGGAAAACTTCTAACTGATAAAGTCAAATACAATGAAAACTCAAAGAAATTGTCTGGGAAACCGATGACAGACAGGGCAGCTGCTATCAGCACTAGTGAAGTGTTTAGCTTTATCTCTGTACCTTCCTGTCTCCATTACAGCAATAAGATGTCCTTACAAGCTACCAAATAACTATATATCTATTCCAATGATGGTAGAGATCCTTACCCAGAACTGGAGAACAAGGAAGAGATTTTCATAAAAGTCAGTTACCTATCTGATGTGTATAAGTTGAAAACTGCTACTTAAAGAAGTTAGGAGTGGCAATCACCAGTAAAATACTAGTTACCTATCTAGGAATAGATTTGTATAAATACTAGGTCTAATTTTGACTAAATATTTTTTATTCAGTTATGTAAAAGAAACCCAGACTGCATATTTAGTGTTAAGGAAGTATTTTAAATTGATAGTTTAAAATATGACGGCAATATGACTAGAATATTAAATTATGAATATGTATACAGTAAAGCACACAACTGGTGAATAATGATTCAGACTATTCCATTAATTTAGACAAATGAAAGTTGTCATGCTTTAAATTGACATTAAATAACCCAGCCCCCTAGGTTTTTAATAGTGGATACAACATTGAAAGAAAAACATTAATTTCACTAATGAAAAAACAAACAAACAATCCTTATTGTACTGTTTTTAAAGGCAATAATAATAAAGATGATAGTTTAAAATAATTTAACCTTACTGTCAAAATAGTTGCTATCTCATAGAACATATGTCTACGTGTCAACTTCAGTTATCACCTACTTCATGCATTCCCATTTCTCACTTCATCAGAACATCTCCTAAATCTATGGGATCCATTGTACATGATCAGGGTATCATTTACGGAGATGATCACTTTCTAGTCTGGATAGCACATGTTACGTTAATGCTATGTCACTGGTAATCCTTAGACATTTGACTTGGAACAGTCATCAAGTAATATCTGATGAACAAATGAAGGAATAAATGAATAGATAAATAGTAATGCCAGTGCTGCTAAACCAAACACCAAGAATGCCATAATGGATTACCCAGCAGTATCTCACATTTCAACCATAGCGTGTTTTAAAGAAATTATACACAGTTCTAATTAAAAGTGACATCTGATTTAGAATAATGTTACTTTTGTTTTGTCAAAGAAACCTTTGAAACCAACTTTTTGTAGCTTATTAAAATAAATAATGACAATTTTTATCTGGTATTCCATGTGGAAAAATATAATCAGTCAGCTATATTTTTATCCTAATGCCCTCAAAAACTGGTTTGAGTGAAGAAGATATTTAGTGCTAGTATACTAAGTGTTGAAAGGCATAGTTCTCTATAACATAAATATTAATAACAGATCACATATGGCATATGAATATTTATGTTGGAATGATGAAAGGAAATAATATGCATAGTTAAGTTATATAGGAGCAATCATCATTACAAATGCTAGATTCTATTCATTTCTTATCCTGCTAAACAGATAAAGAGCTTTGAATTTGATTTCAGTCTAGTGTTTCTTTGTTTTTCTGTATTTTGACTGAACTAACATAGAACCATTAAAAGTTTGGTCTTCCAATATTTTATGATTTTGAAAACATCAGCTTAAAAGAGTCTCCCTCAGCCAATTTTTTAAGCAGATTCTCAGAAACCATCTAATACTGTCCATAAAGATATATACCTCTGTACTGCTTAGTAAAATGATCTTTTCACTGTAGAGGAATTTTAATCCAGCAAAATGGCTGCTCTGGCAGGAGGGTCACATCCAAAGACCTTCTAGGTCTGTGTGATCCACCTGGAATAACACACTTTTAATCCTTCTGGATGGAAGGATTAAGATAAGGATGAAGATACACCCTTAGTATACGCTTTTAATCCCAAACAATGGCGTCTAATTGAGAGAAGGACAAAGTGACTGAATTAGCACAGAAAGAATGAGTCAGAGATTGGAAATGCCCAACTCTTATGAGAACAGACAGAAAAGAGAGGGCAATACACTTACAGGGGTGGAGTGGGGTGGGGCACTAGATTGTATCAGTCAGTTTGGAGAGGCGTTTCAAGCCAAAGCAGCTGAGTTGAACCAGCCAGCCAGAGTTCAGAATGAACTAGAAAGAGCTTATTCAGCAGTAAGTCTCCGAGGTGACAATTCCAAATGGTGAATAAATGTTAGGTTTTTATTTCACAAGATAATTGAAAAAATTTTAAAAATATTCAACATAGTTTTGAGAATCACTTTTAGATATCTTGCTTCATTTTGAAATGCTAATTGTGCTAAAAAAATAAAAAGTTATCCATTTTTGGAATGGTTGGCTGGTATACACCCAGGATGGGAAAAGTTCCTGATGTGGACAGAATAGCATCTGAAAAAGTCATTCCTTTTTGATAGGTACTTATTGAGGAGGCATTTCAGCTAAACATTTTACCTTCTTGGGGGCAATTCAAACCATTTAAAAATATTCTTTAACCTCTTCATTGTCTCTAGCTGTTTTATAGTTTGACGTTGTTATGTTTCATTAGTTCTTGGTGGCTAATCCTAATTAAATATGTTACTGTATCTTTGCATATTTGTCTTTAACTAGTTTTCTCTAGTGAGATGCCCCGCCCTCTGCAGTAGTCTTGACTATGGGAAGCTATCACCTGAGCTGCCACTAGATGGCAGTACTACACTCAGCAGAACTGACTGCAGCTGTGGAATCCTGGCTATTAGGAGGTGGTTAAGAACGCTGAAGGTTGCCTACTTTAGAACCATCATTTACCTTTAGGAAAACTAATCTCTGCAAAGCTTAATGACTCACTAGATCTTACACTTAATGAGAGAATTTAAAGTTGCTAATTCCCTTTTATATTACAATTAGTTGTCACAAACAAACAAACACCTTGAGGTTTTTTTGTTTGTTTGTTTTTATTTTTCTTTTTTCCATAGACTTTGCATTCTGCAGACTTAGCCTTGCTTCTCAGAACTTTATATCTCTGGTCTTACGTCTGGTGCAGCAATGACTTCTTGGTAGATATTTCCAAAATAATTTCTTATGCTGGTAGTTCATAGCAAGTTCCTGAATTACTTGCTTTACCCAACTCTACATCTTATCTTTACAGACATAGTCTATAGCAGTTTAAGAACTTGAGATTGCAAGGAATGAACCAGTATTTTCTCTATTATAGTAGTGTAATAATAGAACTATTCATCTATTTCTGAAACCATATGTTCTAAGATTTTTTTTTTAAAGCTGGTTTTAGAGACCTTTCCTCCCTCCTTCCTTCCTTCCTTCCTTCCTTCCTTCCTTCCTTCCTTCCTTCCTTCCTTCCTTCCTTCCTTCCTTCCTTCCTTCCACTTTCTTTGTTCTTTCCTTCCTGCCTTCCTTCCCTCTTCCGTTTCTTCCTGCATGCTGCCATTAGATTTTGGTTTTTGTACCCACTCTTCTGAACAGGTTTGCAGTTTTATCTCACTTTCTAAAATACTTATTGAATATGGAATTTAAAATGTCAGCTTTTATGTTCAAATACAACTAGCATTATTCAGTATGTCTCCCCTGGAACTTTGTCTGTTGGGTATTTCCCATTGCAATTCAGGGTTATTAATTAAAGGAGGGATGCTGCATTTTATATCTTAGAAGCTAAATCTCAAATCAATTCAGTGAATTTTAAAATCAAAATTTGAAACATGTTTTTTCTAGTTTATAAACTGGAAACTGGCACAGAAAGTATCCACATTGTTGTTTGCAGTCGGTCACGTATCCCATAAATTTTCTTAGTGAACATTATTGAAAATAAGCATCTTTGACACCTGATCCAATCACTTGTAAATCATGGAGTTGAACACTTGAAGTGATGATGCCATTGAAACATCTTTTTTTTTAAAGTATTAGTTGACTGTATAACAGTCATTATAAGAATTTTATACACAAACAACTAATGTCATTCATGAAGTTCTGCTGTCTTTTTTCCTTATAAACATGGAAAACTTAAGTTATTCCATATTGACAGAGTGTCTCCTAGAGATGGAAATGGAGATAAAAAATGTTCTTTGATATTGTCCAGGAAGTTGGAAACACACTATCCTGTCCATGTGCCCCTGTTTCCATATACATTGTCTTCATGAATGACAGTTTTAAGGTATTTGCGTGATGAGCTTGCTCTGTTTTTACGCAACACCACCAGTGACTGGCAGGTAGTGCCAGTACTCACTAACCATTCACTCGGGCGTTAAGAACCAACGATCCCTGTGGGGTACAGAATTACCAGAATTTAACATAACAAATGAGAGTGAAGTTAATTTAATAAAACAACAGTGAGGAGTTGTTCTAATACAAACTGTCCAGTATGGCTTATATAATATAGCACTTGCCTTTATCTTATAATTTTTCTTTCTGTTGTTTTTGCTTTTTGAGACATGGTTTTTCTGGGTAGCCCTAACTAACTATCTGGGAACTCACGCTGATTAGACCAGCCTGGCCTCGAACCTCCTGCCCAGCTATAATTTTCCTTTTATGATGTCTTCCTTTCCTGTGAAGCATTTAATTCAGAGCTGATTTGGGAAGATTAAAAACCCTAAACACAATTTAAATTAGCACTAAAATCTCACAGTGCATAATAGAATAAAGTGTGATTAAGAAACCCTAAATAAAATCAAGAAAGTCAATTCATTTTATCTTGAGTAAATCTAATTATAATTTTAGCTGCTTTCAGGTAAATAGAATAAACCTAGATTATATCAAGTGCACTTTTGGTTTTTCACTAAGACTTTCATTCAATAAAGATTTTTATCAGTTACATACAGATGCTAAGAAGATCATATTTAAATGAGATAATATTACAGTTTCACTTTCATGGGTAGCTCTTAATCTTTTCAATATTAATTTGATTTGAGTTTGGAGAAATATTATCTCTCATGTTTTGCTGACAATATCCTTGTGTTACAGTGTCAGACGTGTATTTCTGACAACTGATAATCAAAGAGAAAAAAAAAATCCAGAAAAAAAGAGACTGCTTGGTAGTATGCCAACTGATAGGAAAGTACTTCTAGAAACAGCTGGAATAAATATTTTGATAACCTAGACGCTATCCTTAAATGAAATACGTTATTATTAATTATTTATTTGTATCTGAGATAGGTTCTTATGTACCTCAAGCTGAGTTAGGTAGGTACTAAGGCAAACAACCTTGAACTTCTGGTCCTCATGTCCCATACATCCAAATGCTGGGATGTGATTATGGTTTTGGCCACCAGACTGTTTATACTGCATTTATGTTGTTCTAAAAATTGAACCCAGACCATCATACATGTCGAGGAAGCATTTTACCACATCACCAGCCTGTAGTATATAATGTATAAATGTATAAAATTCAATGAAGTAGTACATCTCCAGTAGGAGTGATACCTTCATCATAGCAAAGAAGTGTGTGTGCTAATACTACACCAAACAGTGAAATTACATGGGACATTGTTTACATTTATTCAATGGTTGTAAAGAGGAAGCTAAGAAAATATTTGATAAATGCATGTATAGTACCAGGAGATCTGATATCTTTTTAAAATTTCCAAATGATCATTGTTAATCTCTGCTTTTCTGTAGTTGGTTCCAATAGATTGCAGAGAGCATGATAAAGGTACAGAGCTGGGTCAGAATATACAATTTCCTACTCCTATTATTTCGCTAAATGTACATAGCATTAGACTGGCTCCTCGCGATTTATCGTTATAACTATAGATTAATGGGCCTCTCAACCCCCTTCAAAGAAAAGTTTAGTTATAGTAGATGGTGATTAATACAAAGACCCACAACAGGCCAAGGCACAGAGAGCAGGAGACTGAAGAATGATTAGCCCTTGATGGAACAAATATGTCTCATCTCCACCTCCCAATGTTCAAAAATCATTGCTGAAGAGAGGTCATAGAGGGTGTAATAGCCAGAGTCGGTGGCTGACGACAGAGAGCCAGTATCTTCTGGACATGGCAGAACAGCTACACATCTGTATGTACTCACAGTTGTTGGGACAGTATGCACAGAACCTGTGCCATTCAAGCCAGACCAAATTTTCACACAGAGAGGGATATGGGCATAAAATTTCATACACATTCGGAGAGCTATTGGCAGGTTTTTTTTTTTTTTTCTGCTGGGAAAAGGAGCATTAGTTTTCTCTAAGAGTTGTAGCCCTGTTAAGTCAATCATGCCTCAGTGGAAGGCACACATCCAAGAATATTTGTGAAGCACAAATTGGTCTTGATGGTGTTAAAAACAGGATACAAAATTGAGTGAATGGGCAAAGGAATCTGAGAAGAGATGTAGGAGGAGCAGATACAATAAAAACACATTATCCAAGATTGTCAAATAATAACATTTTTTAAATACAATTTTATTTCCAGATTTTTCTAAAGTTGCTGAAGTTTGATTGCATATAAAGTTGTCATTGACTACAAATCAGTCTCCCTTTCAGAAGAGCTTAGAGAACATGTAGTTTCTCCTACTTCACAATTCTTCCCAGATACTGATACACTGGTTGTTGCTAAACAGGATGGGAAAGACTCAAGGCAGAGATTTCTGTCTATTTTGTTTGCTGCAGTAATACCACAACTTGAAGGCGTTCTGAAATGTAATGTGCTTAAACAAATATATGTATGAATATGTGTAACAATGAGCGTGGGAAAATGCTGCTCCCTCTTTATTGGATGGCAAGAAACTTTCCATGTTTCTTTTTATTCCTTCTTATTGCTGTTTTGAGAGTGTGTCTCTCTATGTAGCCCAGGCTGGCCATAATTCATGTTCTTCCATTTCCTTTTAAATTTAAACCAAGATGATAATGTTCATTTTTCCTATTTTATACTAAGCCAATTGATTTTCAATAAATAGATGAGTGAAAAAGACGATACACCTGTCTTTCAAGATATGAACAGAAATGCAGTTTATCTTCCTGTTATAAGGCACTATCCTCCTACCCTGGGCTTGGGACAGCATGATAAGATCTGATAGGCAACTGATCTGTCAGAGTTCAGGAAGAAGAAGCAATGAATATGGACACATGGTCATTATTTAACTCAATTGATGGGAAACATGAAAATTTATAAAAAGTGAAAGACATATTTTGAAACCCTTAATTATTATAAATTAGTATTAAATGACATGAGAAACAGGATAACCTGAAATGTACTAGAGATAAATAAGACACAGGACATTGAGAGTCAAATGAAGTAAGGAGGTGTTGCATAGGAA
>JADRCC010569266.1:0-11751 GCA_019843855.1 Hylomyscus alleni
TTTTGGAAGTGAGGGATGCTGTGCGGCAGATATGTAACTGTGACAAGGGTTTTTCATCCCTTAGAAAAACCTAGTTAATTAAATATCATCCGCAAAACCGGCTTCCTCTTATCCGCAGTGATTTGGAAAGGGGGCCTTTAACGGTCCCTTTTAACCTCAGGGTTCTGGGATTTGCTCCGTAAATGTGTCATGTGCAGGAAATATCTGATCTTCAGCTCTTTCAAGGATGTTCATGTCTCCTGGAGAGCGTCTTAAAAATCACTAAAGCCCCTTTAATCACGAGTCCTGGATTTCTCTTTCATACCAGATGATACTGCCGAGGAGTCAAAGAGTTGCATCAGAGAGAATCTAGATGGGCGGGCATTCTTTCCTGAGGCTGCTCCCCCCAACCCCGTTATCAGCATTGTGACTGATGGGAAGAGGCAGTGAGATACTAATCGACGCGAAGATTAATAAATATAGCATGCAAGCATCATACTGAATAAGAGCAGAAATCCTGTTGTATCATCTGTGTAGACAGCGCTTGTCTCTGACCCCAAGAAAAGTTTATTGATGCACTATATGTTGTACCAAGGGTGATAAAGTTAAGACCATAACTCCGGTCTGCCCTCCAACTTCTGTTTAGATCTGGATTCTTAACAGAGGCACTGCTGTTGTTTGTCACGAATAAATGAGCACAGCGATCTTCTGCGAGCAAATTCATTACTCTGCTAAAAGAGCAGGCGGGCATGGGGAGATGGAGATGGGAAAACTCCCATCTATACTACACTATACTGTGGAAGTTCTTTAGGCCAGGAAGTTAGCCATCTTGTTACTTTTCATGAATGGTGACGGTCAGTCACTGAAGACTCTAGAACCTAGATTACATGAGCAAAAGCCAGACATGAATAAAAGATGGACCTGCACTGAAGACAGATCTAGGAAGGTTTTGGTGCCTGCCATTGTTTCATTTTTTTAACAATTTTTTTAGAAAAGATATTTTCTGTTTTTAATTTTTGAGATTATGTAATTATGACATTTCTTCCATCCATTTCCTCCTTCTTAACTCTCCTACTTACCCCTTCCTACTCTCTGTCAAATTCATGGCCTTGTTTCTTTCCTAATTCTTACTGCTTACATATATGTATATACATATAGAGTGTATATACATGTATATACATACATATATATGTATATATTTATGTGTATATGTGTACATGTATACACATACACACACACATATATATGCAGGCAGTAACAATTAGCAATTGTTATTAGCAATATACATATATATACATATATATATATATACACATATATGTATACATATAAATGTGTGTGTGTGTGTATAAAACTTGTTTGCATGTATGAGATAAGGGCTGACCATCTGGCACTGGAAAACCAGCATGCTATTCCCTGGGGGAGACTACCTCTTTGGCTCTCAGCTTTCCTCAGTTGCCTGTAGTTCTTCCTGTATGGTTGAGGCATCATGGGTTTTCCCCGTCTCATGAGCATAGCTATTGATGTACTCCTTGTTCAGCTCCTGTTTGCGCATGAAGGTAGGGAGACGTTTAGGTGTAGTTTCTGATGTTCCTGAGAGCCACAATCACACAAGTCCCGATGCTCTGGTTCTTACAATCTTTTTGCACCCTCTTCCACAATGTTCCCTGATCGTTAGGGGTAGAAGAGTTTTATAGATAGAGGTATTCACTTCTTCTGGGCTCCATAACTCTACATTTTGATTGGTTGTGGTTTTTCTGTGGTGCTCTCTGTCAGACAGGGCATTGTTGTATTTCTTAGGATGGCTTTGAACTTGTTGCTTTCCCACCTCAGCTTTTCAAGTACTCAGGAAAGCAGGTACTGGAATTATGCCAAACTCACATAAGTACTTGATTTGGGGCTCCTGATGTAGACCACTGAAGAGATGCAGAGCTGGGAACAATGTCAGAAGCACTGGACAAAACAATATGGTCAGAAACTCCAACACCTTAGCTGTCCCTCTCATGGCAGTGGACAGTGTGGAATGATGTACCCATCCATTACTGTAAGTATCAGATGCCTCAAAAACAGGCAGTTTATATGTCTATGTTTTGAGGATTGACAGTTTGCTATTGTACATACAAGCAATATTATGTGGATTGAACATTTACATATTTAGAAGCAGTGCACTGTGTGTGTGCATGTGTGTGTGAAAACAATTAAAGGATAAGAGAACACTAATTTGATAAAGAGTAAGGCAGTTGAAGGAGGGTTTCAATTGTGGAAAGGGGAAATGATATAATTAAATTATAATCTCAAAAAGTAAAAAAAAAAAAAAAAACAACAACAAGGAGGAATCTTACACTTCCCTATTTGAGGAGTATGAATAGCTAAAGGTAGGTTATTAACTTACAAGTTAATGGATTAAATATGAAACAGAAAGAGAAAAATAATGCCCACCGTGGGTTGTGAGGATTATGTGACAAAAAGCATACAGAGCACAAGGCAGACTGCGGCTCTTAGCAAGTGCTCAATGAATTTTAGCTGTCATTTCCACTGGCATCATCATTTTTTAGAACTCTAAAGGATAAAATCACGCCAGACAGAACAGTGGGTCCATCATTAGCATGAGTAGGTAGAGTAAACCATTGTTCTTCAGTATTGTGCTTGTTTGTATGGCTTAGCCTAAGTCTGAGCATCAATTAAGCGGTTGGATATATAATCACGTTTATGTTCCCAGAAGATTATATACATCAATCTAGACAGATTTCTACCCTCATTTTTATCCACCCTGTTATGTAATGGGAGAAACAGTTACAACTCCACAGGGATGGGACAGCTCTTCGGCCTCCCTTTTGCACAGTTGTTCGAACACAGTTGCAGTGGTTCTTTTCAAGGGGCCTGTAGTAACTTCAAATATGTCATTGTCTTTATCAAAGCAAATGGAAAATCAAAAGCATCGGATATTCATCTCTGCAATTTCTCCAGACTTCCTTTTTCTATGATCACCTACTTCAGGATGTGATCCAGCCTGAAGGCATTATGCATTCTCAAGGTCTGTGGCATGGGCTAAGTGACATGTCTGCGATCCAAGGGCCCAAGTGTTTCAGTCTTAACTCTACCATTCATCGGCAACCCGGCTTTAAAACATTGCTTGATTCCAGGTGCCTGCTCCTCAGTTAGAAAAAACACAGGGAGTTATTGTGAATTTTAAATGCAATAAAGGACTTAGAATAAAGCATAATAAACTTTGTATCCATTATATGGCAGTTATTGTTTATATGTTTATTCATTATGCACTGCATATGAATTCACACATGAGTTAATACCTGATCTTCAGCAGAAGTATACATGAATTCTAATATATATTTTTTATTATTATATATAATGTAACATGTGAACTATAACATATACATGCTATATAACACATTAATATTACATATTTTATAACATCCATGGAATGAATAGCCAAGGATAGGTTTGACTATCATTATGTTCTTCCTATTAATTATTTTCTAGCACTTTCCAGACAGAGGTAATTTACTTTGATAAAGGTGTTGGTGAAGGTAGGGAATGTACCATGAGCAAGACTTAAAGCCACAAAGAGGTAGACAATGTCATTGGGTGATGTTGTTCCTTAAAAATGTTTGGACAAAAGTATTATATCTTATGCATTCAAATGCTATTTATTGACTTTTCTTTTAGACATAAAACAAAGAGGCACAGTTTCCAACCTTGAGCCACAGCTAGCTTCTTATAGGAGAGGCATGGGGAAGGAAAGATTAGATACTATTTACAGCCATACTGTGCAGCAGAAAGACACAACATACCCTCGGGGGAAGTCGACCTAATTTAGATTAGTGGGGTGGTAGTGCCAAGGCCATTCCTCAGTGGTGAAATTATTTTATCATTAAGAAAACTTCGCCGGGGCGGTGGTGGCTCCCGCCTTTAATCCCAGCACTTGCGAGGCAGAGGCAGGCTGATTTCTGAGTTCTGAGGCCAGTCTGGTCTACAGAGTGAGTTCCAGGACAGCCAGGGCTACACAGAGAAACCCTGTCTCGAAAAACCAAAAAAAAAAAAAAAAAAGGAAAAAAAAGAAAATTTCATCATAGAGAACACAGCATAGATCTTATAAGAGAAAGAGGCCGCTTTGAATGGACGATAAGTTGCAAGAAAGCAGCAAAGAGTCCCTTCTTGCCATCATCCGCTGTCCTGAGCTATCTTACAGTCACTGGGGCACATTTGCTGCTCTGAAAAGAACAACCTGTTCTGGGGACTGAATAATCTGACGTCTGCTACTCAAGGGAGAACTCTGATCTCTTGTCTCCAATAAGTTCTTCTTTCTTAGGTTGGATCCTGGCACTTGAGTCCAGGCTTACTCTACAACTTTATTCCAGGAGAACTCTATCCATGAGTTCAGTAAAGAGGCTAACACTGTCCTGTTGCCCTTGAGCAGACCTTTCCTTGAGCAGATAGCTTTCTTTTAGAAGGTAAGTTCAGCTAAATGTACTTTCACATCAGTGTAGGTTCAGTGTGTGTGCGAGTGTGTGTGTGTGTGTGTGTGTGTGTGTGTGTGTATGTTACATGTGTGTGAGCACATTTGTGTGCTTGTGCATGGAGGCTAGAGGTTGTCATTCGGTGTTACTCTTAATCTCTCTCTATTTTATATATTGAGGCAGGCTCTCTTTCTGAACTTGGGGCTCACTGACTTAGTTAACCTAGCAAGTGAGATGTCTCTGGACACCCTTAGGTCTGCCTACAGAGTACTGGGATTATAGGTGGGCTGCCTGTCTGGCACTTGTGTGGCTACCAGAGATTCGAATCTTGTTCCTCAGGCTTATAGAGCAAGTGCATTACCCACTGAGCTATCCCACAGTCCCCAGCATCTGATTTTAAACCAGTTACAAGAGGAACACAAGGATCCATGACTATTCGATAAATTCCATACTGTATATCCCCGGAATCTCTAACTTTAACATCCCAGAGTTAACGACATTTAAAAATATCTCTGAGGTTCACAGAATATAGATATTGTTTGTTTTGAAGGGGCATGTTTCTGGAAGTTCTTTCACTGTCCATCATAAAAAACTTGCCTTCCTTCTCTGATTCTAAACAGAACACATACCATTTTCTAACATTCAGAGCATACAGGTAAACATCAATAGAAAAGGAACATAACCCATAATCTTTTGTAGTGGAGACAGACTGTTCCACTTGGCTATGTTTTCTTACAACTTTAGCAATGGTTCCTTGGAGGACTACCTTGGTATACAAGTATTTCTTCAATTTATAAAAAAGTATTTTGCAACAGTATTAGACTCTCTAATATGGTTTTTGCTAGAACTACGGCAGATTTACTAAAATCAAATAATGTCAGCTAAGTATGCTTTCTTCTTTTCATATGCAAAGTAATCACTTTTATGGTTATTGATATATTAAAATATCACTTTTGCTTTATTTCACTTTGCAACTGATCCGGAGTACTAAATCATGCCCAGAAAATTCCCAGCATCAAGTACATTTGCAAACCCAGCCCTGGAGGTGTTGGCAGTAATGGGAAAGTGGTGTACTGATTGTAAGGTCTTTCATTTTAATCTCACTCCTACTAGAGAAGATTGATATAAATAAAATTTAAATAGAAAACACATTTCAGATGCCAGCAGTGAAAAAGACTTTGTCAGCCTAATGAAAAGGTATCAATTTTCCCCACTTTATTCAATAAATTGTAAGTCATTTTCTAAATGGATTAGATTAAAGGAAAGTTCAAACTCCCAGGGAGATGTTCCTGGCACTGATGATACTTTAGACAAGGGAGAAAGAACAGGGCACATGGAACCTCTCAGGCCACTTCAGATCTATAAAAATTGATACCAGCGAGGGCAGAAGTGTCTCTAACCCTGAGCTCACCTGCTGCCCGGGCAGTCAAATCCTGGAGAATTGAACAAGACACACTGTTTCTCTGATTTCATTACGGTGTCATGGGTGGCTGAGTGAATTACCACTGAGGATGGAACCTTGGGAGAGTGAAGTTGGACCAAAGCTGGTGGATCCCAGAGTCACACACGCCTTCCTCATAAACACTTGTGAATACACTAATCCAGGTGTTTTTACAAAACAAGAGAACAACAATTTATAACATTGCTGTGGTCCTGCTGTCCCTGGGGAAGCCAGTGCCTTCGGGTTTGAGACAATGGATTTAACTTCAGAATGCATCATTTGACTTTCGTGTGAAGATGAAATTTTTAACCCCAGATCACAGAGCAGTCAGATGTAATTTAATTTGTCTGAAATATCAGCATAATTCTTTGCTTATTTATTTCTGCCATTTTCAAGAAGTTCCCAACATGTTTTCAGAATGAACTATCTTCTGCCTTCAACTCCTTGTAAACAACAAATGATTTCATTTTCCCATACACAGTGTGATTTACCCAGCACAATCTTTTATTTTTAATAGTTTGTTTTATTTGCTTAAAATGATTTTATGTGGTTTGCCTGTGTATGTGTCTGTGCACCTTGTGCATGTGGAGGCAAGAGAAGTTGATGGATTCCCTGGACCTGGAGTTACAAGTGGTTGTGAACTGTCATGTGGAAGCTGGGACTAGAACTCGGATTCTCAGGAGGAGCAGCCAGTGCTCTTAACCACTAAGGCACTGTTCTAGCCCCAGTTTGTTTTACTCTTCATATATAATTGTGACACCCATAAATGGGATTCAGTTTTATTTTAAGCACACACTTATATACATCATAAACTGATACTGATACAGGGCGGCTATTTTTGGGACTGTGTATATGGTTTCAAAATGTTTAGCTTTTCTTATTAGAAAATATTTACAGTTGAGCTGCTCTGTGCACAGTCCTACTTAGGCTAGGCATTGTGAGCTACACAGAAGCCTGGCAGAAGTCTCATTGGTGAATTTTAAAGTGGACAAGGGGATGAGTAATGATAGGACGTTTTTATGCTTCCATGCTTAATTCAGTGACACCAAGTATTCTGTTTTAAGCAGTTAGGAAAAAATATTTAGAAACTCCCAACCAGCAGAAAAGGAGTTCTACCATACTAGCAGATCATGGATTATTTTGTTCATGTCAGTGAAGTCATTGTGAAGGCTAAACCTCAAAAGAGAACAGGAATGTGAACGCCAAAATGTTCTGGAGGCATCTACCTGCAAGGAGTCCAGAATCAAAGCTGTCTTACCTGGAGCCCCATGTCATGGTGTCGCATGAATCAATTAGCGAAGTTGGAAAGCAGAGAGGGCTTTACCAGGATTCCACAACTAAATCTAGAAACTAGAAGAGTACCTCCTAATTTAAGGCAAGAAACCCCGGGAGGCAAGAGAGCTGTGTATAGCCCTGGCTGTCCTTGAACTCACTTTGTAGATCAGGCTGGCCTTGAACTCAAACTCAGAAATCAGCCTGCCTCTGCCTCCCAAGTGCTGGGATTAAAGGTGTGCCCCACCACTGCTCGGCTGAACAAGCATTGTGTATTTACACTGTCTACTTTGTCAGGTTTGGCCTCTCTACATGAGTACTGGCACTCACATCACACACACACACACACACACACACACACACACACACACACCTATCCCACATATTGCACACACATGCACACACATGCCATACACTCATACACCACACACATACATGACACACACACACATGACACACACACAAACAAACACACACACATACACATACCATACACACATACACCATACACACCCCACACACACACCATACACACATCACCTACATACACACATCACATACACACACATACACATACACTATACACACATACCATACACATACCTTACACACATCAGACACACACACACACACATACCTCATAAGATACGTTGTAGGCGTGCAAATATTGGTTTAAGTCGTTTCTCTTAAGCACCATTCCAACTGAGTAGAAAGAAAAAGAATTATTTTCTACCCAGAAACCATGAATGACACCCCAGACCTCTACCGCCCCCCTGGTTTTCCTCACACATCATTCACACTGCTTGCATGAACTGCTGGCCATTGGCCATGCAGTATAGACCCCTTGACTTCCTATCGCTAGATGTGTACTTTCAGTGATAATGTAGTAAAGGAAAATAATCCTAGATGAACAAGTTTGGTAGAAGAATACTGTTAGCCATCATAGGAAATCTACTCCTCTTGACTTTCCACAGCTAGATCCTCAGTTTTCTAGAAAAATCTATAGATATCTATGAAATTTTTTATACTTCTGATTAGCTTACTCCACATAAATCCCAGAATCACATGTCTGAAAACAAAAGAGGAGGCCGGGCGGTGGTGGCGCACGCCTTTAATCCCAGCACTTGGGAGGCAGAGGCAGGCAGATTTCTGAGTTCGAGGCCAGCCTGGTCTACAGAGTGAGTTCCAGGACAGCCACGGCTATACAGAGAAACCCTGTCTTGAAAAACCAAAAAAAAAAAAAAAAAAAGAAAACAAAAGAGGAAGAAACAAATTTCAATGGGCCCAGGCCCTCTTGGGTTTCCTTTCCTTCTCCTCCCTCTCCCTGTGAGACTGATTGTAAATTGGTTACCTGACCCATTCTACTGCTGAATTTGTACAAGAGAGAAGTAACTAATTGTCTGGAGTTCTCTGAGCCTGTAAAAACATTTTTTGACCTACGTTTGACTAAACTTCAGTCTTCTTTTAGGATTCTACTGTATTTTCCATGCTGCTTCAAAGTCTGAGCTCTTCTTTCCCTGTCTTTCTCCACACTAGGCTGTGCATTTCTGAAGGCCGGGGATGGCATGGCTCCATCTGCGTGTTTAAGGTTCCACACAGAGCAGATGACACACTGAAATTGTGGCCAGAACTGTAAATTGGCTACAGAAAAGCCATTTCCCAGCCCTTTCTCCCATTATAATTCCTACCCCAGAGTCTCAGACACAAAAATAATTTCCTGTGGCTGAGGCTGGACAGTTCTGCTCTATAACAGCAACTAAGGTCTTTTAGGGAGAGTGATCTGGCAATGTCCTCATTTCTTGTCAGCAAAAGGCATTTACTTCTGGCCTGGTTTTCAGTCTCCTGACTCCTAATTTTGTAGGTTTATCTCCTGAAAATTGAACTAACCGCTGTAACTACCAGCATCTCCAAGGGAAATTCATTAAAAATGCCCCATATTGGCACTTAGATTACTAAACTCCTGTTGATGACAGATACCTATGGATTTCTTACATAGAGAATATCATTCCCTATTGTACAAGCTCCTATTGTTCAGATATTCTAGTACTTATTGCTGACGAGAACTGCATACGACACTGAGGTACTCAGGGAACATGTGTGGCCTCCCTGCAGGAATGAATGAATCTAGATATACAAAGTGCAGAGCAATGAATATGATTGAAGAAGGACTGTTTTAAATATTGCCGTGCAGACATTCAGCTGACTGACTGACACCGCCGCGGAGAGTGGCTTTCTGTTCTTATTACTGTGTGTGCCTCCTCTTGGCATACATAATCACAATGTCCTTCTAAACACAGCAGATGCAGGCGATGCAGGATGGGCCCAGCTGTATGTAAATCAGGCATTTTCCTGGAACTCTTCAGTGTCAGCAGTGATGCCGGGTTTTCTTAATTACAATCTAGTATGCTGAAGATGGAGTGATCCTAATTGTTATGGTCTAGAGAAGTTAAGTTCAATTTAATAAGCGATTAAGATCTATTTCCCATTCGCTGCCGCGATTCCAGCAGAAGGGGATGTTGTACAGAAACTGGTGCAGGGGGGAGCACTTGCCAGGTCTGGCTGCTTCTCAGGAAGAAACTAGGAAACAGAGCATCAGCCTTCAAAGTAAAACTGGAAAAACAGCCACGGGAGGGAGGAGAGCCCGGTAAAGTTTCTTGGGTGTTTCTTTAAGGATTATTTTTCATTCTTCCAAGATTGGACTGTCATTGAAACCTGACAGGGTTTGCTGGGAGGGCAACAAGTATTCAGCATCTTACCTCTTCCCTTGAGTTTTCAAGCAGGCCTCAGCTCAAGCTCTGAGCTCAAAAGCGATTTTGTTTCACTTGTTGAGATGGCAACATATCTTGAAGAAATAAATGCTCAGTGGAGACGCATAGCCTACGGTGCGGTTCTGAGGAAGGCAAATGCTGTGATGGTCTTGAGTGCCTCTTTGAGAAATCACATTCTTTCTGTTATGAACCATGCTATCGAACCACTTTTGCTGAATACTGTCCCCCTCAATTCAGAAAGGCAGATCCCCCAGAACAAGGAAGTCCATGCCATAAACTGATTGTTTGTGTTCCCCTCACACCCCACATTCCTATGTGTCTTAGTCAGGGTTTCTATTCCTGCACAAACATCATGACCATGAAGCAGGTTGGGGAGGAAAGGGTTTATTGAGTTTACACTTCCACACTGCTGTTGATCACCGAAAGAAGTCAAGACTGGAACTCAAGCAGGTCAGAAAGCAGGAACTGATGCAGAGGCCATGGAGTGATGTTCCTTGCTGGCTTGCCTCTCCTGGCTTGCTCAGCCTGCTCTCTTATAGAACCCAAGACTTCCAACCCAGGGATGGCACTAATTGAGAAAATGCCCCACAGCTGGATCTCATGGAGGCACTTCCCCCAATTGAAGCTCCCTTCTCTGTGATAACTCCAGCCTGTGTCAAGTTGACACACAAACCCAGCCAGCACACTATGTTAAAACCTTGATCTACAATTTTACAGTATGAGGTGGGGCATCGAGAAGTAATGAGGACCAGAGACTAGGTCTCTCAAGGACTAATTCAGTATCCTTATAGAAGAGACCTCAGAGAGCTTTCTCTGCTTGCTTTTACACAAAGATGGTAATAAGTTGGCAGTTTATAAACCAGAAAAGACGTCTTAGCAGGGGTTGATCATGCTGATATTGGTCTTCGTATCAGCCTGGACAATTAAGAGAACAGATTTCTGCTGCGTACCAGGTCCAGACTATCATGCTTTGCTAAGACCACCCAAACTAATTAAGGAAGCCCACAGTACATTAACATTATTCATTTCCGAATGTATTCCCCCTAGATAAATTAGCTACTACAAGAGTATGAGGTAGCAATGAGCCCAGAGTCCATCCTAGTCCATCCAGATGCTAAAGCAAAATACCATGAGCTTGTTGTGTTAAACAACAGAATTTCATACGCCCCCTTCTAGGGAAAGAAGATTGAATCACTGGTATGTTCATGGCTTGATGTAGAGCCACTTCTGCCTCATAACTGGGTCGTATCTTCATAGTATAGAAAGGGACAAAGAGTTCTCGAGTCTTCTGTCACAGGAATTCTAAGTCCATCTCCTAACATCATGCCAGTGATTAGGAGCCAATAGAAAATCTTCAGAAGAACACTCTGACCTCAGTGATAATCTTCTAGGTGTCATACCCTGTGTGTTTTAGATCAAGATGATGAGCATTCAGTTTTTGCAGACATACCAGAATATATTATTTGACAGTAGAAGAAAAAAATTTGTTATCTAAAGTGCAATTTAGTTTCATCACTGATGTCAACTGCAAAACCAGTTGCCACATGAAAGCTCAAAAGCCTAGTAGACAAATGAACATGAGTCGGAGACCAGCCTTTCCGTCAGCTGTCAGTTGCTATCTCTCTGCCTAGCGACAACTACACATTTCCCACTCTAATAGAAATGGTTGGCTAATCCTTAGGGAAACAACCTTTGTCTCCGGCCTCACTCCTCAGCCTGACTTAGTGCTAGCCTCACTGTCTAGTCCTTCCTGTGTATCTCAGCTATCAGGGAGGATGTGGGTAGAAGCAGTTAATGAGTCAGTTCTGGGACTACC
>JADRCC010569268.1:0-10273 GCA_019843855.1 Hylomyscus alleni
AGATATCAACACATGATTATTGAATTTTTAAAAATGCATCTTTCACGTTACAAAAATACAAATTATGCATTGTTTGCCATTAATAAAACTCAGCTGCTTTAAAACTTCTAGAGATTATGTATGTTTTCTTTTCAAAGTACAGAAATGAATTCCTTTCTTTTAAATGTAAATGTCTTTAAAATTACCTCTGAGCTGTGTGCTTCAAGAAGCATGCCGGATTTCAGTTCATGTATGATTTCTATTTTATTCTGGACTAGCATGGGGCTTACAGCATGACACATGTTATATGTAAGCTTTGTTCTGTGAGAATGAGCTGCTCCAGTGATTTCAATGCCTGCAGAAGAGGTATTTTTTTCTATTGTAAAAGAGATCAGGAGCTTCAGGTTGGAGGCTGATAAAACGGAAAAGTAGAGAAAGAATTGATCATAGACAAGTAGGATGGAAATCAGTTGCTTGTTATGCATAGACGAATTTTCAAACTCCAGTGTGGAATCAAGGTAGGCATGTGGCTCTGTGTATGTTAACTGCTTGGACACAAAGCCATAGTTTCCAGGTTTTAGTCCATTCCATTTCTTTTTATTTTTAGACAAGATTGAACTGAGATAACCTCTACAGGGTTTTCTTGGCATGAGGAAGGAGATAAAGGATTTTGATGCAAATGCTTTATGATTAATGAATTAATTACCTGCAACATTTGTTATAGAGACTTGAACATGTTAACAAAGAAAGGCAAAATACCCTCTACCTCATAATGTATATTTGTAAAAATGGTGGGAAGAATGTCATATATACATTCAATTCCTTAATGCATATGTACATGGATAAATCTGAAGTTGGCCACATTTTGGAGAGTGGTAATTAAATGGGGTTTCATATATGTAGCTGTTCTTTATGTTCATTCATTATTTTAGTTAATAGCTTTACAGTTCAATAAAGTATGAAGACATTGATGATGTTGTCTATGGAAAGCCTGTGTAGTTTTCCAAATTACTCTCTGGAATACTTTTGATTTGCTTTTTTTGTGATCAAATAGTTTTACAACACAATTAGTTTAGAAGAACTTGCATTTTGGTCACCTCTTTGGAGAACTGATATTGACTTGTATATTAAAGACAAAAAGAAAGTCTATTTAACTTTTGACCATAGATACTGATTCATTCTCTCTCTCTCTCTCTTCCTTTTTCTCTTTCTTTCTCTCAATAATGTTAGTAATTTTTGGAAACATATTTGAAGTTTTATCTGGGCCTAATTTTGTTTTGCTCTTGATTCTTATAATCTTTATTTATTTCAATTTAGTGTAACAGGGGAGTAGGGCAGGGAGTGAGGTCAAAATTAGCATATGAAAGAAAACGATCGACAGAGAGGACTACTGGAAACACCACCCACCAAGGCCCACATACAACAGAACTCGCACACAAATCAGTGTGTGCATGATACAAATGACATTTAAATGTTCCAGTCTGCTGGGCACATGGATTATTGAGCTTCTAATCTTTCTCCCTTCTCTGGTCCACTTCATCTCTTTGAAGTGTTTTCTGTCTTAATAAACCCTTTTCTTCTATGTATATCCATGTGTCCTATTCAATTTCTTGTTTGGGGAGTCATGGATCTGGAAAGTCCTGTGGTCTTCCATTAAATTCCAATATCTACATGTATCATCAGTACACAGAATTAGTTTGTACAATCTTGACCCCTATGGTTGCTAAGTAGATAGTCCTTATGCATGAGCAAATGCATATTTATGAAAAATCAGAAACCTTAGACATAGCCTCGTAGGCTCACCCTAAGTGATTTGGGAAACTTTTCAACTCTTTAAATATGTCTCACTTTATCAGGGGAACATAGCATGCATCACCTGGACAGAGAGGTGATAGGCCAAATTAAATACTTTAATAGGTCCAGGGACACTTTTCATGTGACTTGTGACTACTGAAATATTTATGGAGTACCAATGACTCGAGGAAGATGGAAGCGCAAGATGATGAGATGAATAAAGGTCAGGAGAATTCTCAGGAAAGTGGAGAGAAAGGCCAAGGTAAAATCAGTAAAGCTGTGAGTGACAGGGCTAAGGTATGAGGTAAGAGAGAACAAGAGACAGAGGAAATAATAATGGTTCACAGACCCTAAATAAGTGTTTGCAGAAGCCTATATGGATGTCTGTATGTAAGAGACTTTCCTAGATCTTTTGATTTTTTTTTAATTATCTTTTTGGTTTGCTTGTTTTGTTTTTGTGTATCTTGGTGAGACAAGCAGTTACAAAGTTGTCAACTCCCTGTGCATAGGTAATGTGACGTTCTGGCTTTTGTCCTGGCATTTGTCATCTTCCTTGTGAGAGCTCTCTTATTGAATATCTTACTTATTATCATTTTAATCTATGGCTCATTGTAAGGCTTACGAAAACCAATGTAGAAACCAGAGCACCTAGGCAGAACCTATTCTACCCTGTTTGAAAAGTCAGGCCGGTAATATTTCACCACCAGCTAGATGGTATCAAAGTGGGTTCATCTTTGATCTTAAATTCTCTGCCTCCTGCAGTATTATTGCAGATGATTTGCCCCTTTCTGAGTCTTTGTCATATCCTCAACTCTTTCCTTTCTGATTTCCTAGATTAAAAAGACTTTTAAAAAATATACCCTTACTATCATAATTAGCTGAATAGACTCCTTTCTTTGATCTGAAGGTGAGAGAGAAAGAAAAATTTAAAATTGTCTATTTTGCTTTAACTTCGGAACCTACAGTTGGCCTCAGTGTCGAATTTTTTTTTTTCTTTTAGCATCTGCTGCTCTCCTCCAAGCAGTTCATGTTTTCCCAGCAGTGAGGAGAACAAGTTATGCACACAAATGTTCAAAGTTACCTCATCGATCAGAATCGTGGGGGTAGGGAAAGACATTACTTTGCTGTGAATAACTAGAAAGAGCTTTTGCAAGCAATAGCTCAGAATGAAAACTTGAATGGTGACATAGTTGGTTTGAGAAGAAAAAACAGTAATGAAGGAAAATGTTTGGTTACTTGTGTAGACAAGGTTTTAGCAATTATGCCTCACAGATTTAAATAAGACTCAGCTACTGGCTTCATTTGTCTATTTGTACCAGATTGTATCTATGAATTATGTTTTTGCATCTAGAATAGAAAATGATGGCAGCTGATTTTTTTTTTTTTTTTTTTTTTTTTTTGTGAACCTGACCTCTTGCGATATTTAGTTACTTTATCTTACTAAACTTTATATTCTGGACAAAAAGAGGAGAGTTTGCCTTTTAACTTCAACTCTGATTTAACTGTTTGCTTCACGATGCCCTAACACACTCCAAGTGTGACTGTTGACCCAGCTTCACCTGGACCCCAAGTGCAACATCTTGACTATGGGGCTAATTAAAAACATTGAATGGTGTCAGTTCAAATTGGGAAGAATTACGGCTTATGGCAGAGGGAAATAAGAGTCCTAGGGAAATAGGTAAACATCAAAAACAGTTCTTAGACTTCAGTACAGAGAAGGGTGTCTTTCAAGCCTTTTAATTCAACTCAAATGCCTCGTATGTCAATGAAATGTGATATTCTTTTAAAGAGCATTAGGTTGAGTATAAAGAAACTTTCAGACTCGCCAGAGAGACCTTTCATTAGTGGTTCTTTTTACAACATCTGGGTAGTGATTTTTAATAGGGGGAAATTAGTGTCTTTTTTTCTTTCAATTTTCTATACTAAAACTATTAGGAAGCTTACTTGTGGTTTAGAAAATGAAACAAAAGTTGTAATACTTGCCTTACTTAATATGTCCTTTGTAATTCATGTGGAATATAAAAAACAGTATTTCTGTCCTTGGGAAAATTGAACACCAGACTGCTAAAACTCTCTCTCTCTCTCTCTCTCTCTCTCTCTCTCTCTCTCTCTCTCTCTTTCTCTTTCTCTCTCTCTCTTTCTGTACCATCCAACAGAGGAATGGAATACTCTTGTTAGCAGGGCACTCCATTACATTGGGGATTATAAAACACAAAACAAAACACCAAAATTTATTTCTTAAGAGATCCTGTGAGAAGGGTCAAAAGAGATATGGATTCTTGCATAGCAGCACATACCTTAATCTTAAAACTCAGAAGACTGAGGAAGGAGGTTTGTTTAAGTTTGAGGTCACCTCAGGGCATGTAGTGGCAAAACCCTGTCTGAGACAGAGAGAATGAGAAAGCTAGAGCAAGTGAGTGAGAGAGATTTGAAACACACACTCTTTCTCAATCTCTCTCTCTCTCTCTCTCTCTCTCTCTCTCTCTCTCTCTCTCTCTCTCTCATACGCGCGCGCGCGCGCGCACACACACACACACACACACACCCTGAGTACTCAGAAGAAGACTCTAGGAATGTTCAGTAGCTCGTGCAGAGAGAAGTTAGCTGTGCCAGAAATACTGTAAACAGACTTGTGAAGAAGAGGTAAAGAAATGAACTGTTAGAATGAGTCCCAGGGTCCAGAGCAGTCACTGTCAGCTGGTAAGTGGTAAACCAATGTGTTTCCTATGCTCTTCAATATCTGTTAGGTATAGGATACATTGCAACCAGAAGAATCTAAGTAGAAATGTCACAGGCATTTGCTGGGAAATGCCCGTCCCAAGGCAGGGTTTATGAATTGTAAGCTTCCTCATGTCTTCCTTCATCCTGGCTATCCAAATTGTAGCTGCTGTCATGTGGCCTGCTGGCACCTGGATTAATTGACCGGTGAGCAATAAGTACCTAGAGTTTCTGATAGTAACTAACATCATACCAGCTTTGGATCACCTACTCCCTCTTTGATTCTTTTTACTCAATCTAATGTAACTCGTAAGTGATGATCGTGACTGAAGGACTCTAGAGAATATTTGAATCATCGCAGATATATGCAGAGTTGGGAGTTATTTCATGAAGGTGTTTCTAGTGAAAAGATCAAATATAAGATGCAGCCTGTCCCTGGAAGCGCTCGAGTGAAGGGATCGCATCAATGGACGTGGCATGTTGAAAAGCAAAGGTTAGATGTCAGAAGTGTGTTGAACTTAGAGATGATGCAGTGAGTTTAGTATCGTAATATGAATAGTTGAAATTCATGTGTAAAGGAAGAAATCTGTTATTCACACCCAGATTATATCCAGCATGAAGCAACATTTAAACAAGCAAGTACTTGATTGCTCCTTGCAAGTAGTCGACTATGCTCTTAACCCACAAATGTTTCTCCGCTCATATAGTTTGAACCAGAGTATGTTCCATAATTTTTTCTTCAAGCGATTAGAAATCACACAGAATTCCTGATTATTATCATTGCCAAATTGCAGGTAATATGAGAAAAGAGTCTTCATAATGGATTTCTTAATTGTCATAATGGATGTGGGAATACTCAACCTCCTGTGGCTACCCAGCGTCATTCCCTGGACTTGAGGTCCAGACTGCATCAGAGATGAGAAAGCCACACAAGCAAAAGTAAGCACATGGCAATGTGCAGGTATTCATCTCTGTCCTTGACTATGGATGGGATGTGACTACTGTTTCAAGTTCCCGTCGCTTGACTTGCCCACATTAGGTGTACTGTAAGTTAGAGTTAGGAGTTAAAATAAATCTTCTCTCTCCTAAGTTGCCTGTGGTCAAGATGCTGTATCATAGCCACAAAAATGAAACTGAACATTGTTTTATTCAATGACACAATAAAAGTAGTTTCTGCTTTTATTTCTATTGCAACAAGGCAATAAAACAGATATTCAAAGTCTGTAAAATAAACTGTAAGGCCGTCATCTTCATGATAGAGCAAATGAAGGAATATCCATAGGAAAATGCAATGAAATTGGCTAAGAGAGAGTAATGATAAAGAAAAGGTACTGAAAGGAGAGAGAGACATATTACATATAGGAGAATAGAAAAGGGAACAGCCAAAAACCAACAACAACATCATCATCAACAACAACAACAACAATAGCAACAACAATGTAACCAAAGACAATAAAGGACAGTTTAAAAACCAAAAGTGTTAACTTAAAATTATATAACCAAAAATTTAAACGCTAATTTCAAATCTTAAAGATTATATTTTCTGAAAAATAAGTACAGATGTTGGCTTGCCAGGAAGCCTGCACTTTTGGAATGTGAATGTCAGCTCCTCAGGAAAGCTGAAAAAATATGAAGTTAAAATTTGGATTCAGAAGATACAATCTTAGTATGGCATAAGTGGAAAATGTGAACAGCTTTTCTTCTATAATTTAAAAGTTTGTTATTTTATTTATTTATTTTAATATGGGTTTGGAGTGAAAACAAAGACAAGGTGTTTTGATGTTTGTTAAATGTTTACAGATTTTTAAAAAAAGGTTAAAGAAGATTGTAGGAATGGAGGGAAGTGCTATGTTATTTTAAGATAAGCATTGAGAAGTAAAAAAATAGAAGCGAATTTTTAAGTATTGGGCCAATCATGAATAAAAACAAAGAACTAATCTAATAATCCAGCAGTGAGCATGAACTGGAATATTTAAAAGAAAGAAACAAAAATAAGAGACAAGAGAAGAATAAAACAAAACCCAACCATACATTAATCAATGATGACCATGTGATTAACGTCTGTAGTTCCATCAAGAGGCAGAGTCAAAGGTGTAGGTGTAGATCAGTGGCAAGTACTTGCCTTGGGTAAGTTCCTAGGTTGAAAAGCAAAGTCTAGGCAGGGATTGTGAGACACTAAGACTAATCAACTCTGTGGTACATATAGAAATGATTCTCTAAATCTGAAGATGAAAGTACATTAAATGTGAAACTCTGGGAAAGAATATGCAGAATTAAAGTATTAGGATGTGGATTATAAAGATGATCATACAATATAAAAATAAGAATTTCAGCAAAGATTAATAGTACTGTTTTTCATTATAGAAAATATATTAATCCAAAAATATGTGTTCCTTAATAGTTCTTTAAATAATATGGTATAGTAGCTCTTAGAATTGAAGACAACAATAGGCAAATTCATTATTATAAATATTTCAACTTCCATTAATTTATTTTTCTTGTATTAAAATAGATTTTTTTCTCACATAATATATTCTGATTACAAGTTTTTCCTTGCCCCACTCTTCCCAGTTTCTATCTACCTGCCCCCACCCCCAATCTGGATTTACCCTCTTTCTGTCTCATTAGAAAACAAACAGGTTTCTAAGGGATACTAATGAAATAAAATAAAAATAAAAACAAAAACAACTAAAAAAGCAGAAAATGCCTGACAGGACATTATGAGGCAAGAAACCTCCAAAGAAGCTGTTGCATTCTTTCTCCATTGACCTCAGCCTACGGCCTACCTTTAAGAGTAGTTTGCTTCCCCATTGAGATTCCCATGAAGGAAACCAACTTTTCATTTGCAAGTGACTATCATGTTGGCATTTGATTCTGGGTTAGGGATAGGGCCATGTGAATATTTCTCCTTTCAGCAATAGGACCCCATCTGGTGCAGACCCACTCAGGCGCTGGGCATACTGCCTCAGCCTCTGTGAGCTTTATGAGTATCTGTCCTTGACTTAGAGGGGCCTTGTATACTTGGTGTTCTCCATCGTCTGTGGCTGTTGTGTGTGTGTGTGTGTGTGTTTTTCCTGCAGGGTCCCCTGAGTCCAGGTTGGAGGGATTTGATGGAGACATTCCATTGATGGCTGAGTAGGCCAAGGTCTCAAATTATCTGCTTAATGGTCAGCTCTGGGTCTCTGTATTTGTTCCAATCTGCTTGAGAAAGAAGCTTTTAAGATGATGGCTGAGCAAGGGTACTGATCTTTGAATACAGCAGAATGTTACAAGGAGTTATTTTATTGTTACAATTTTCTTATTTGCTTTTGTTTTTGATTTTTTTTTTTTGAACAGAGGTATTTGGATTTACTTGTGCTTTCTGCTATTAAGTTCTCGGTCACCCAAACAGGGTTGGATGTAGGTTTCATCCTATGGAATGGGCCTTAAGCCAAATCAGATGTTAGGTGGTTACTCCCATAGCTTTGTGCCACCATTGCATCAGCATATCTTGCAGACAGGACACCATTGTAGGTGAAATAGTTTGTCGCTGGGACGGTGTTTATATTTCTCCTTTGGTCATATGAAGAGTACCTTCCTGTACCAAAGACACTATGGAAGGCTCTACATAGGCACTAGCTTGAATTTTCTACGTTCAATGAGTTGCCTTCAGCAATGGGGTCTTGCTGTCCCTTTTGTGTAAGAGAAACCTATAGCCTTGACAAGAGCTTGGGTTGTTTGAAGGTTTACATAGGAGCTTTTTGGTCAACAACTCCACTAGCTATAACTCAGTTTTGGTACTGGAAGCTTCATTTGGTGACAAGAAACATCTAGTTGTGGCTCTGTTTCCCTATTATTTGGCAATTTTATTTAAATGGCCTTCATATATATATATATAGTTTTTCAAAGTGTCAACTGTATTAGGTACTACATTATTCTTTAGTTTTAGCATCTCTTCACATATTCCTTTTGCCACCCTCCTCTCCTCTCCCTCTCCATTTTATTCTTCAGTTCTAGTCCCTCACCCATTCATAGATATCTATTTTTTTCCCAGGAGAAACTGTCTGTCCCATTCAAGTCCTGTTCTCTACATGTAACCTCTGTTTTTAAAACAATTTGTAGCTTGCTTACTATTGATTTAACATCTACTATCCACATATAAGAAAACACATACCATATTTATCTTTCTGGGTCTGGGTTTCTTAGGATTTTTTGGTAGTTCCATTTATTTGCCTGTGTATGTTATGATTTTAATTTTTTTTAACAGAAGACTAATATACCACAGTGTAAATGTACCTTAGTTTCTTACTCCATTAATCTGTTGAGGAACATCTAGGTTGTTTCCAGTTTCTGGCTATAATGGATGAAGCATCAATGAATATGTTTGAATAATTGTTGTTGTGATAGGCTAAAGTGTCCTTTGGACGTATGTTCAAGTGGGATATACTGGGACATACAATTGAATCTCTTTTTCTATATAGTTTCACTTTCTTTGTTCAGTGTATTTGGTATTATGTTGAAGTCTTTGATCCATTTGAAATTATGTTTTGTTCAGGATGATAAGTATGGATCTATTTGGGTTCTTCTACATGTAGTCTTCCAGTTTGACCAGCATCATTTGTTGAAGATGCTGTCTTCTTTCCAGTGTGAATTTTTGGCTTCATATCAAAGCTCAGGTGTCCATAGGTGTGTGGATTTATGGCTGAATCCTCAAATCTATTCTGTTGAACATTTTACCTGGTTTTGTGCCAACACTAGGCAGTTTTTATTACTTTAGCTTTGTAGTATGATTTGAGATCAGGGGTGGTGAGATCTCCAACAGTTCTTTGGTTAATTGAGATTGATTTAGCTATTCTGAAGTTTTTGTTTTGTTTTGGTTTGGTTTCCATAGCAAACTAAAATTTGTCCTTGTGTGATGAATTGTTTTGGAATTTTGATGAGGATTGAATTGCATCTATGGTTTGCTTCTAGTAAGATGATCATTTTTTACTAAATTCTACTGATACATGAGCATGAGAAATTTTTTCATATTCTGATTTCTTCAATTTCTATCTTTAAGTCATAAGGTTTTACCATGCATGTCTCCACTTGCTTGGTTAAAAATGTCCACGGAATATTTTATATAAGTTGAGGCTATTGTGAAAGGTGTTGCTTCCCTCATTTTTTTTTAAAGTAATCAGTCCATTTGTAATATATATATGTATATGTATATATGTGTGTATATACCTATATACATACATACACATATATACATACATACACATATATACATACATATATACATACATATGAGGGCTACTGCTTTCTGTGAATTAGTTTTATATCCAGCTTTTTTGATGAAAGTGTTTATCAGCTATTGGAGTTGCTGGTAGAAGTTTTGGGGTCACTTGTGCATATCATCTACAAAAAAGATACGTTGATCTTTTTCCTTTCAAATATTACATCCTCGCTCTCCTTCAGTTGTCTTATTGCTCTAGCTAAGGCTACAAGTACTATATTGAATAGGTATGGAGAGTGGACAACCTTGTCTTGTTTTTGATTTTAGTGGAATTGCTTTGTGTTTCTCTCCATTAAGTTGATGTTGGCTATAGGCTTGCTGTAAACTGAATTTATTATATTTAGATAAGTTCCTTGTATCCTTAATCTCTCAGGGGTTTTATTATGAAGGGTGTTAATATTTTGTCAAAAGCTTTTTCTGCATCTAATAAGATGATCATGTTCGTTTTTTTCTTTCAGTTTGTTTATATGGTATTAAATTTATTGAGTTTTATATGTTGAACTTTCCCTGGACCTCTGGGATAAA
>JADRCC010569269.1:6083-22852 GCA_019843855.1 Hylomyscus alleni
TTTTTTTTCATTTTTAAAGTACATCTAAAGTGTCACAAAGTTTAAAGAGGTTAAACTCTAGTATCTTAACCTGGATATGAGTGAGCATCTCTATAAAACAATTCCGAGGGGTAAAGGAAGTTAAAGAAACACACACACATGGTGTCATTGGATTGCAGAGCAAGGGAGGGATTGGCAAGCATTTACAGAGTCAGTGTAAGGTGTTAAGGTGTTTGGAGAGAACACTGAAAAGAGAAAAATCTCTTGGTTGTGAAGGAGAAAAATAGGGCTCTGAAGGAAAGAAGGAAATACGTAGTGAGGGGTCAGGGTGTTCAGTGCACAGATGCCAACACTTGAGCATTTGTGTACTAGTAGAAAGAACTCAAAATGTAAGAAACCTTGCAAGTGAAAGAGGTAGAGTTCTCACTTGCCCACCTGTATCTGACCACTCTCTCCAAGCTTCTCTTTCCAACGTAAACTAGGAATCCTAGACCTGCAGGGGAGAGATGAAAAGTAATGTAGACAAAGAAGCTAGTGTTACATCTGAAACCTGAGAGTCCTTAACAATCATTTGGTTAATGTTCTTTGAACTCATAGCTGCTTCTCAGTAAACCAAATAACATGAGGTGGGTTTGAACAAAAGAGAGAGGTAGAGGCTGGGGCATGTGTCTGGTGAGATTAAGCAATAAGCATTTCAGTTTCTGACACAAAAACAACTCCACCTTTTCCTGCTTCGCCAGCAACACACTGCATCTGGTCTCTACCACCAAAATGGAAGTGATCCCACCTCTGATTGAGAACAGACAGTCCTGGTCAACTTGCAAGCCTTTCTTCACTGGCATGAACTACTGCACCACAGGGGCTTACTCCAATGCCAGCTCCACGGAGTCTGCCTCCTACTATCCACTGACAGGGGACACAAGGTGAGAGAATCTCAGTGCTCAGCCAGCATCTGCTTACTGTCTACCTGGGTGAACAAAGAGAAAAATATCAAGGATTGTAGGCCCATGTTACCAATCTTAAGAGCTTGCATCATCTTTTGGGAGCTTCAAACAGTGGTCCTCTAGCCAACATTTTGGGTTCCTCCTTGATATTCTCCATGCAATGGATGAGGTGGTCACAGCAGATTCCAGTCTGTCCATTCCTTTTTGAGGTCTCTAGACCCATTGTATAAGCTTTGTAAAGTTGACCAGTGTGTTCAAAACCTCACAACACTTTGGGGCTCATCCTTATCCCCTAGCCCTATTCTCACTACTTGTTCTTAGCATGACAGGCACAGATCAACATTTCAACTCATCCAAAATCTCCAGGATGCTTGCCCTTGGGAGTTTCCCTAGGGCTTTTGGGAAGATTAAGTAGAACCATTAGGAGTGTGAGATGATGTTAAAACCATAACATTTTTGTGGTATGTGAGGCTGGATTGTTGGAGGGATATTATTATCTTCTTTAAAAGAGCTAATAGTATTCACTGGATGTAATGTGATGTCTTTAGGTATGAGCTGGAGCTGAGACCCACAGGAGAGGTGGAGCAGTATTCTGCCAGTGCAACCTATGAACTCCTAAAAGAGGACAAGTCTTTGGTTGACACACTCAAGTTCCTAGTTCAAGCAGAAGGTGGGTATCCCAAATGAGGCTGCAGTGTCTCTGCCTCAGTCTTGGGTTCTAGACTTCCAAAGGGGACATCTTTATGACGATGCATTAGACAAATATTTCCTGAGTTTCCAGTAAGTATCACGCCTTTCTTAGAACTGAGGCTAGAAATGAAGTCTTCAACTTCGTGGAAGATAAACAGCCAAACAAGTACTCATGATGTCAAAAACAGTGGTGAGGAGAGAAAACAGAGAATAGAAGGCTCTAGTTCAGTGGATCTCAACCTTCCTGAAGCTTATTACCCTTTAATACAGTTCCTTATGTTGTGGTGACCCCCAACCATAAAATTATTTTCATTGCTAACTCATAACTGTAAGCCTTCTACTGCTGTGAATCCTAATGTAATACCTGAGATGTGACCCCCTCTCCAAAGGGGTCATGAACCACAGATTGAGAACCGCTGCTCTAGGGAATAGTATATGTGGTAGGAGAAAGGATGATGGAAGCAGTAAAGAGAATGATAGGGGAATTTCCACTGGTAAGTAATGTGAAATTTGTTTGTTGTATTTGTTTTGGTTTTTGTTTGTTTTTGTTTTTGTTTTGAGACAGGTTCTCCCTGTGTATCCCTGGCTGTCCTGGAACTCACTCTGTAGACCAGGCTAGCCTCAAACTCAAAGATCCACCTGTCTCTGCTTCCTAAGTGCTGGGATTAAAAGCATGCACCACCACCACTCAAAATTTGTTTTAAAAAGGGAAAGGGGGAACTGTAAACTGTGATAGGATGGAGAGGAGATAAACCACAGGGAAAGAGTTGCAGGCTAAGGGACCAGAATGTGCAAATACTCTGAGGTTGGAATATGTTAAGGAAAGATGGAAAGGGGGCAGAACTGAGAATCTACATTGTAAGTATTCTCAGTAATTCAGTCAAGAAGAGGAGGTGTCTGGATCACAGTATATTTTCAGTATATTGGACCAGTAATGGGGAAAGAAGGCAGCAGAGACAGGTCCAGGATGTAATGAGCAGCTGTGGAAAGAGAGGGTTGGGAAGTCAATAAGGCAAGAGTGATAAATGATGACAGAGATGTAAGAAGTCATCATATTATTGCTATATTTTGAAGAATGAGAGCTTGCATTGCCTACCTCGGATCTTTGCCCACTTGCCTCCCCACCCCACCCCAACCCAGAACTCAGCATGGCTTATTAGTCCTCTCTACACTGTGACCTTGGCCATATACCATTTACCATACCACATGCCACAACAAGAAGACATTTTGTGACCATCATGTAGGAAATAGCCCCTCTTCTGTTCCTCTCTATCTCTTGTCCTCATAGCCCATTTCTCATGTCTTTATGATATTTATTGCCATCTAACACTGGCAACTGATTTGCTTACTATCTGCAGACCCCACTGACAACTAGAACATGAGCTGTGCAAGAGCTGAGTATACCAGTAAATACTTGAAAATTGAGTTAATGGATAATACATAGTCAATGGGGAAATCTTAACTGGTGTCACTGAAACCCACAGCAGTCAGGGTCTTGTGGCTTTCTCCTCTGACTCCTTTTTCTTTGCATAGCTACGCAGTACCCATCTCTTAACTCTCTCATATACTCTTTCAGGAGTACAGCAGTCTGAAGCTACTGCAGTGTTCAAATATAATCGGCGAAGCAGGAGCTTATCTAGTGAAGTCCTAATTCCAGGGTTTGATGTCAACTTTGGGACAATTCTAAGAGTTAATGATGAATCTTCTAAGGACAGAAACACTTACAAACTCATCCTGGACATTCAGAATAAGAAAATCACTGAGGTCTCTCTCATAGGCCATGTGAGGTAAGGAAAGGTTTAAGAGACCTGAGCTGATCTGGAGGCCCTGGTGGCTCTTTGTTTTCTTCTTCAAACTTTGCATCTGCCCCCACCAGGGGCACCTCTGCTATACAGCCTACCTGAAAATATAGTTTCTCAACATATTCAGTTGGATGTTTCTATTATTTAACAATCACTTGTTTTCTGTTTATCAAGTATTTGCTAGGTGGATTAAAAATTGTCTCAGTCTCATGTCCCTATTTATTTACAAAGACATGATAGTTTGGAGTGTCCAATTGCTTGGCCAAGGCTAGAGAGAAAAATGAAAATGATTTTTACAAAGTATATCTATCTCCCTGCAAACTGCACACTCCATGTTGAATATTGGTTAATAAGTTAATGGGTTCAGTCTATGTATGACTAGATCTCTGATTTGTATGTGTGTGTGTGATTTTTATCAATAAAACTTCTAATTATTGAATCCCATGTACCTACATCCTTGGAATGGACAAAAATCATTGATGCCAACTTGTTTCTTTTTCAATAGTTATGACAAAAAGGGAGATGGCAAGATCAAAGGTGTTGTTTCCATACCCCGTTTGCAAGCAGAAGCCAGGAGTGAGGTCCACACCCACTGGTCTCCCAGCAAACTGCTCTTCCAAATGGACTCATCTGCTACAGCTTATGGTTCAACAATTTCCAAGAGAGTGGCATGGCGTTACGGTATGTGTCTCTTCCATCATGTGAACCCTTCCCAGAGTGCTGTGTGCTTAAGAATAGCTGCTGGGAGCAATAGACATGAACTTATCTAACAACACTGACAGTCATGTTACATGTCCATTTTCAGATAATGAGAAAATCGAATTTGATTGGAACACGGGAACCAATGTGGATACCAAAAAGGTGGCCTCCAATTTCCCTGTGGATCTTTCCCATTATCCTAGAATGTTGCATGAGTATGCCAATGGTCTCCTGGATCACAGAGTTCCTCAAACAGATGTGACTTTCCGGCACATGGGTTCCAAATTAATTGTTGTAAGTATGATCATGCAGCAGAATAAACACATGGCTGTAAATGCTAACTAAATCACCAATTGAGCTGGATGTAGAAGTATTCAAAGATGCATACACAAAGCTTGAATGGCTAGTTTCCCAGTCATGTAAAGCTACATGGGATAAATATCCAATGGAAGACACTAGCAGAAAAGGTTTTTTTGTGTATGTGTTCAAAGCCACTTCCAAAGACTGGCTAGGGGGGTTAACTATGTCATATTATACATACATACATACATACATACATACATACACACACACACACACACACACACACACACACACAGAGGAGGGAGGGAGAAGAGGAAGGCTCGGTCAGTAAAGTGTTTTCTGTATAAGCACAGAGCTCTGTGATTGATCCATATCACCCTCATGAGAAGACAGGCAAGTGGTATACACTTGTGACCCCACCACAAAGTGGTCAGAGACAGATGAATCCCTGAGAATCACTGTCCAGACAAATTGACAAACCCCAGGTCATAGTGAGAGACTTAAGTGCAAAACAAGCTAGGCAATGTTAAAGAGGAAAGGGTGCCTGAGGTTGACCTTTGACTTCCATGTACTCTTCTAAACACATCCAAATGTATGCACGTGGACACACAACTACACAAACACACACACACATGCGCACACATACACACAAATAAACTAGTAAAAGAACAATTACAGAGAAATCAGACACTAGAAATTCATACTTTCCTGTAACGTATTTTTAACTTTCAGTGCATCTCCCTGCTCCTCCTTGATACTTGGTCTGCAACATGAACTGTCAGCTTAGGCTGATTCTACTTGGAGATCCATCCAGACCCATTTCTTGCTCTAAAACTGTCCTGTCATTTTGTAGGCAACAAACACATGGCTTCAGATGGCAACCAGGGGTCTTCCTTACCCTCAAACTCTACAGGATCACCTCAATGGCCTCTCAGAGTTGAACCTCCTGAAAATGGGATTGCCTGACTTCCATATCCCAGACAACTTCTTCCTAAAGACGTAAGAGGGGAACTAAAGAGCATTATCTTTGTACTGGGCAAGTAAATGGAAAAGTTTTACCTAGACAGATTTAGTCTTTTTTGTTGAAAACTTTCAGAGAAATTATTTAAGCACTTGGAACAACTACAGAGTAAACACTGGTGTTTAGCATCATTAAAAATGAGTTCCTAATGTGAACACCAGCCTAATGTGGAGAACTTATAAAAATTATTAAAGATTCTGAAAATTCTGATTATTAATGGAAAATCTATAATATCCTGAGTTTGCAAGGCATTCAAACTCAGCTATGGAGAGTCAGAACGGAGCATTGAATGAAGATACTTATTTCAAGAGATGGTTAGCCACGCACCCTAATCCTAATAGGAAATTCAGAAGCCCACTGCTCACTCCATTTCTGTGTTAGCAAAAATGTGCATAATATGTTATTTATTTCATGGAAAAAAGAGTGGAGCATGAGCTACAAAGACAATGTTTTCTAAGTCAATGATCTTGGTATAATCCTCATAGTTCAGAATCTAAAAGTCCTGTGTTATATGGGCCCCTTAGTATGTTGTGGCTAAGGAGCACAATTGAACATACCTAATTACTATAATAAAGCTGAAATCTTCCTAAGCCCCAAACAGACCAAAATAGCTGAAGATAAAATGTGTTCTTTACTACTGGAATTTCAGTATGTAGAAATAGAACAGGACTTCAGTAGTAATCATTCATCCACCTGCTGAATGTGCAGGTCAGAATAGGCAGCGTCCTTCTCATATCACTGTAGTACACAAAGAATGGTTATTCAAATATAACAAAGACCACATACTTTATCTTTACAGGCCATCATCATAGCCCACTGCATGTCTAGCTGAAAAGATTGCAAAGCTCATTTGATACTTAAAGTGATTTCTGGGGTTCAGCAGAACCCAGATAGTTACTACTATCCAGACAACATCTTTAAGACCCAGAAAAGTTAATCATAACATTCCCAATTAGTCAAAGCTAAAACTATCACCCACTTTTTTGACTCTTTTTGTTCTTTTATATATCAACTTGCTTCTATTAGGCTTACCATATACTTATCAAGTATCCATGATATGAATAACAGTAGAGTAGAAACAGTAAGAAGACAGAAACTGGGTAAGGTTTTGTCCTTTCTGCCAGGAAGACACCTTGCAGACACCAACAAATGAATCAACAAATAAGTATATAAGCAGAGTTAGGATGTGCCCTTTAAGACTGATGGATATAAGGGGCCATGACAATATAAAGGTGGCTGGCTCTTGGAAGGATTTTAGAAGGATTGGGGAGGTAGAGGGAAAAGGAAAGATATCCAAGCATAAGAAATACCCTGGTGAAAAGAGCATAGTGGGCTGGGGGAGAGTAAATATAATATTGTTAGAGGAGTAAGAGAGTCTTGAGTTCTTAATGTCTGACCTTGGGGACACTGTCTTGGTTCATTCCAGTGACGGCAGAGTCAAATACACACTGAACAAGAACAGAATAAAGATTGACATTCCTTTACCTTTGGGTGGCAAGTCTTCAAAAGACCTCAAGATACCAGAGAGTGTGAGGACACCAGACCTCAACTTCAAGTCTGTGGGATTCCATCTGCCATCTCAAGAGGTCCAGGTCCCCACTTTTACAATCCCCAAGACACATCAGCTGCAAGTGCCTCTCTTGGGTATTCTAGACCTTTCCACAAATATCTACAGCAACTTGTACAACTGGTCAGCCTCCTACACTGGTGGCAACACCAGCAGAGACCACTTCAGCCTTCAGGCTCAGTACCACATGAAGGCTGACTCCGTGGTTGACCTGTTTTCCTACAGTGTACAAGGTGAGGCCTGCTCAGGTAACGGGTCCATAGGACTATTGTATCACCCATACTGATGGAAAACTCTAGGATGAAAGACTTTGGACTTTCCTACAGATGCTTTTTGTTGTTGTTTGGGTTTTTTTGCTTGTTTGTTTGTTTTCCTACTGGGAAGTCATTTCATTCATTCAACTAATGAAAATATTTATTAAGCATATGCTAAGTATTTAATAATCTGTTAGATAGTAATAATAAAGCAGCTATATATCTGAGTAATTGTAATTATTTTAAGAAACACTTTGATACAGTATATACTATACAGTATGAGATGCAGTAGAAGCATTTGATAAGGGAACCCAATGCAGTCTGCAGCAACCAAGGAAGGATAACTGGAAGAATGCCTTTTACATCAAATTTCATGGGTATATTATAAATGTCACAATTACATAGTTGATCTAGCTATGGATAAGGTTCCTACTGAAAGATTTTCAACATAAAGGTTGCTCTGGAAATTTATTGCTTAATTTAACCAATATCTTTGATTTTTCTGTTAGGATCTGGAGAAACCACATATGACAGCAAGAGCATATTCACATTATCCTGTGATGGATCTCTACACCATAAATTTTTAGATTCAAAATTCAAAGTTAGCCATGTAGAAAAATTTGGGGACAACCCAGTCTCAAAAGGTTTACTAACATTTGAAACATCTAGTGCCTTGGGACCACAGATGTCTGCTACTGTTCACCTGGACTCAAAAAAGAAACAACATCTGTATGTCAAAGACATCAAGGTTGATGGACAGTTCAGAGCGTCTTCATTTTATGCTCAAGGCATATATGACCTGTCTTATGAGAGAGATGTTACAACTGGTCAGCTGAGCGGCGAATCCAACATGAGATTTAACTCCACCTACTTCCAGGGCACCAATCAGATAGTGGGAATGTACCAGGATGGAACACTGTCTGTCACCTCCACCTCTGACCTGCAAGATGGCATATTCAAGAACACAGCTTCCTTGAAATATGAAAACTATGAGCTGACTCTGAAATCTGACAGCAGTGGGCAGTATGAGAACTTTGCCACTTCCAACAAGCTGGACATGACCTTCTCTAAGCAAAGTGCATTGTTGCGTTCTGAACACCAGGCCAATTACAAGTCCCTAAGGCTTGTCACCGTTCTTTCAGGATCCCTCACTTCCCAGGGTGTAGAATTAAATGCTGACATCCTGGGCACCGACAATATTAATACTGGTGCTCACAAGGCAACGCTAAAGATTGCACGCAATGGATTATCAACCAGTGCAACCACCAACTTGAAGTACAGCCCCCTACTGCTGGAGAATGAGTTGAACGCAGAGCTTAGGCTTTCTGGGGCATCCATGAAATTATCAACAAATGGCCGCTTCAAAGAACACCACGCAAAATTCAGTCTTGATGGGAGAGCTGCCCTCACAGAGATATCACTGGGAAGCATTTACCAGGCCATGATTCTGGGTGCAGACAGCAAAAATATCTTCAACTTCAAACTCAGCCGAGAAGGACTGAAGCTGTCCAATGATTTGATGGGCTCCTACGCTGAAATGAAACTCGAACACACACACAGTCTGAACATTGCAGGTCTCTCACTGGACTTCTCCTCAAAAATGGACAATATTTACAGTGGAGACAAGTTTTATAAACAGAATTTTAACTTACAGCTACAGCCCTATTCTTTTGTAACTACTTTAAGCAATGACCTGAGATACGGTGCTCTAGATTTGACAAACAATGGAAAGTTACGGCTGGAACCACTGAAGCTGAATATGGATGGCAACTTTAAAGGAACCTATCAAAATAATGAGCTGAAACACATCTATGCCATCTTTTATACTGACCTGGTAGTAGCAAGTTACGGAGCACACACTGTAGCTAAGGTTCAGGGTGTGGAATTCAGCCATATGCTAAATGCAAACATTGAAGGGCTGGCTTCCTCTGTTGGTGTCACTACCAGATACAGTTCAGATCCACTGAATTTTAACAATGTTTTCCACTTTATTTTGACACCACTTGCCTTGGGCATTGACACACATATGAGTGGTGATGGGAAACTGTCCTTCTGGGGAGAACACACTGGGAAGCTATATAGTTACTTTCTGTTGAAAGTGGAACCTCTGGCACTTACTTTCTCTCATGACTACAAAGGATCCACAAACCACAATCTCCCATATAAGAGCACCATCAGCACAGCTCTTGAACACACAGTCAGTGCCTTACTGACACCAGCTGAGCAGACAAGCACCTGGAAACTCAAGACAAGACTGAATGACAAGGTATACAGCCAGGACTTTGAAGCCTACAACACTAAAGATAAAGTTGGTGTCGAGCTTAGTGGACAGGCTGACCTCTCTGGGCTGTACTCTCCAATTAAACTGCCATTTTTCTACAGTGAGCCTGTGAATGTCCTTAATGGCTTAGAGGTAAATGATGCTGTTGACAAGCCCCAAGAATTCACAATTGTTGCTATAGTGAATTATGATAAGAACCAAGATGTTCATACCATCAGCCTCCCATTCTTCAAAAGCCTGCCAGATTATTTGGAGAGAAATCGAAGAGGAATTATAAGTCTACTGGAAGCCATGCAGGGGGAATTACAACATCTCAGTGTTGACCAGTTTGTAAGGAAATACAGAGCGGCCCTGAGCAGACTTCCTCAGCAGATTCATGATTATCTGAATGCATCTGACTGGGAGAGACAAGTAGCTGGTGCCAAGGAAAAATTAACTTCTTTCATGGAAAATTATGGAATTACGGATAATGATGTACTAATTGCCTTAGATAGTGCCAAAATCAACTTCAATGAAAAACTTTCTCAACTTGAGACATACGTGATACAATTTGATCAGTATATTAGAGATAATTATGATCTACATGAATTAAAAAGAACTATTGCTCAGATTATTGATCGAATCATTGAAAAGTTAAAAAATCTTGATGAACAGTATCATATCCGTGTAAATCTAGCAAAATCAATCCATAATCTCTATTTATTTGTTGAAAATGTTGATCTTAACCAAATCAGCAGTAGTAGCGCCTCTTGGATCCAAAATGTGGATAGCAAATATCAAATCAGAATCCAGATTCAAGAAAAGTTACAGCAGCTCAGGACACAAATTCAGAATGTAGATATTCAACAGCTTGCTGCAAAGGTAAAACAACAGATTGAAACTATTGATGTCACAATGCATTTAGATCAATTGAGAACTGCAATTCTATTCCAAAGAATGAGTGACATTATTGACCGTGTAAAATATTTTGTTATGAATCTTATTGAAAATTTTAAAGTAACTGAGAAAATCAATACTTTTAGAGTTATAGTCCGTGGGCTAATTGAGAAATATGAAGTAGACCAACAAATCCAGGTTTTAATGGATAAATCAGTAGAGTTGGCCCACAGATACAGCCCGAGTGAGCCTCTTCAGAAACTAAGTAATATGCTACAGCAAATTGAGATAAAAGATTACTATGAGAAATTGGTTGGGTTTATTGATGATACTGTTGAGTGGCTTAAAGCATTGTCTTTCAAAAATACCATTGAAGAAATAAATAGATTGATTGACACATTGGTGAAGAAGTTGAAAGCATTTGATTATCACCAGTTTGTAGACAAAACCAACAGCAAAATCCATGAGATGACTCAGAGAATCAATGCTGAAATCCAAGCTCTTGAACTTCCACAGAAAACAGAAGCATTAAAACTGTTGGTAGAAGACTTCAAAACCACTGTCTCCAACTACCTAGAAAGACTCAAGGACACCAAAGTAACTGTGGTCGTTGATTGGCTGCAGGATATTTTGGCTCAAATAAAAGTCCATTTCCAAGATACTCTAGAAGATGTAAGAGACCGAATTTATCAAATGGACATTCAATGGGAACTGGAGCATTGCTTGTCTCTGGTAAGCCAAGTTTACAGTACACTGGTCACCTATATTTCTGACTGGTGGAATCTGACTTCTAAAAACATAACAGACTTTGCAGAGCAATATTCCATCCAAAACTGGGCTGAGAGTGTAAAAGTACTGGTGGAACAAGGGTTCATAGTTCCTGAAATGCAAACATTTCTGGGGACCATGCCTGCATTTGAGGTCAGTCTCCGTGCTCTACAAGAAGCTAACTTTCAGACCCCTGACTTTATAGTCCCCTTGACTGATTTGAGGATTCCATCAATTCGGATAAACTTCAAAATGTTAAAGAATATAAAAATCCCACTGAGATTTTCCACTCCAGAATTCACTCTTCTCAACACCTTCCAAATCCGTTCCTTTACAATTGACTTGCTAGAAATAAAAGCAAAGATCATTAGAACTATCGACCAAATGCTGAGCAGTGAGCTACAGTGGCCTCTTCCAGAAGTGTACTTGAGAGACCTGGAGATGGTGAACATTCCTCTTGCAAGACTCACTCTGCCAGACTTCCATGTACCAAAAATCACAATTCCAGAATTCACAATCCCAAATGTCAATCTCAAAGATTTACAGGTTCCTGATCTTCACATACCAGAATTCCAGCTTCCTCACCTCTCACACACAATTGAAATACCTGCTTTTGGCAAACTGCATAGTATCCTGAAAATACAATCTCCTCTCTTTATATTAGATGCTAATGCCAAAATACAGAATGTAACTACTTCAGAGAACAAAGCAGAGATTGTGGCTACCGTGACCGCTAGAGGAGAATCCAAATTCGAAGTTCTCAATTTTGATTTTCAAGCACAAGCTCAATTCCTGGAATTAAATCCTAATCCTCTGGTCCTAAAGGAATCCATGAACTTCTCCAGTAAGCATGTAAGAATGGAGCATGAGGGTGAGATATTATTTTCTGGAAAGGCCATTGAGGGAAAATCAGACACTGTTGCAAGTTTACACACAGAGAAAAATACAGTAGAGTTTAATAATGGTATGATTGTGAAGATAAACAATCAGCTCACCATTGACAGTCACACAAAGTACTTCCACAAGCTGAGTGTCCCCAGGCTGGACTTCTCCAGTAAGGCTTCTCTTAATAATGAAATCAAGACACTATTAGAAGCTGGACGTGTGGTGTGGACTTCTTCAGAGACAGGGTCATGGAACTGGGCCTGTCCCAACTTCTCGGATGAAGGCATACATTCGTCCCAAATTAGCTTTACTGTGTATGGTCCCATTGCTTCTTTTGGATTGTCCAATAACATAAATGGCAAACACTTAAGGGTCATCCAAAAACTGACTTATGAATCTGGCTTCCTCGACTATTCTAAGTTTGAAGTTGAGTCAAAAGTTGAATCTCAACATGTGGGCTCCAGCATTCTAACTGCCAAAGGTCGGGCACTGCTCAGGGATGCAATGGCAGAAATGACTGGTGAGCACAATGCCAACTTAAATGGAAAAGTTATTGGAACTTTGAAAAATTCTCTCTTCTTTTCAGCACAGCCTTTTGAGATTACTGCATCCACAAATAATGAAGGAAATTTGAAAGTTAGTTTTCCACTAAAGCTGACTGGTAAAATAGACTTCTTGAATAACTATGCATTGTTTCTGAGTCCTCATGCCCAACAAGCAAGCTGGCAAACGAGTGCCAGATTCAATCAGTACAAATACAATCAAAATTTTTCTGCTATAAACAATGACCACAACATAGAAGCCAGTATAGGAATGAATGGAGATGCCAACCTGGATTTCTTAAACATACCTTTAACAATTCCTGAAATTAATTTACCTTACACTGGGTTCACAACTCCCTTACTGAAGGATTTCTCCATATGGGAAGAAACAGGCTTGAAAGAATTTTTGAAGACAACAAAGCAATCATTTGATTTGAGTGTAAAGGCTCAATATAAAAAGAACAGAGACAAGAATTCCATCGTTATTCCTCTGAGTATGTTTTATGAATTTATTCTCAACAATGTCAATTCTTGGGACAGAAAATTTGAGAAAGTCAGAAACAACGCATTACATTTTCTTACCACATCCTATGATGAAGCAAAAATTAAGTTCGATAAGTATAAAACTGAAAATTCCCTTAATCAGCCCTCCGGGAAGTTTCAAAATCGTGGATACACTATCCCAGTTGTCAACATTAAAGTATCTCCATTTGCTGTAGAGACACTAGCTTCCAACCATGTGATCCCTAAAGCAATCATTACCCCAAGTGTCACAATTCCAGGTCCTAACATCGTGGTGCCTTCTTACAGGTTAGTGCTGCCATCTCTGGAGTTGCCAGTTTTTCATGTTCCTAGGAATATATTCAAATCCTTCCTCCCAGATTTCAAGGAATTGAGCGCTATTGACAATATTTATATTCCAGCCATGGGCAATTTTACCTATGACTTTTCTTTTAAATCAAGTGTCATCACACTGAATACCAATGCTGGACTTTATAACCAATCAGATATTGTTGCCCATTTCCTTTCTTCTTCTTCATTTGTCACGGATGCCCTGCAGTACAAATTAGAGGGTACATCACGTCTAATGCAGAAAAGAGGATTGAAGCTAGCCACAGCTGTCTCTCTAACTAACAAGTTTATAAAAGGCAGTCATGACAGCACCATTAGCTTAATCAAGAAAAATATGGAATCATCCGTGAGAACAACTGCCAGCCTCCACATTCCCATTTTCACAATGAACTTCAAGCAGGAGCTTAACGGAAATACCAAGTCAAAACCCACTATTTCATCATCCATTGAACTAAACTATGACTTCAATTCCTCAAAGCTGCACTCTACTGCAAAAGGAGGCATTGACCACAAGTTCAGCTTAGAAAGTCTCACTTCCTACTTTTCCATTGAGTCATTCACCAAAGGAAATATCAAGGGTTCTTTCCTTTCACAAGAATATTCAGGAAGTGTTGCCAGTGAAGCCAATGCATATCTGAATTCCAAGGGTACTCGGTCTTCAGTAAGGCTACAAGGAGCTTCTAAAGTTGATGGTATCTGGAACTTTGAAGTAGGAGAAAATTTTGCCGGAGAAGCCACCTTCCAACGCATCTATGCCACATGGGAGCACAATATGAAAAACCATTTGCAGGTATACTTCTTCACAAAAGGAAAGCAAACATGCAAAGCCACCCTGGAGCTCTCCCCATGGACCATATCAACCCTTCTACAGGTTCATGTGAATCAACCCAGTTACCTCCTTGACCTCCATCACTTCGACCAGGAAGTGATCCTGAAAGCTAACACTAAGAACCAGAAAGTCAGCTGGAAAAGTGGGGTCCAGGTTGAATCATGGGTTCTTCAGCACAATGCACAGTTCTCCAATGACCAAGAAGAGGTACGCCTTGACCTTGCAGCATCCTTAGAAGGACAGCTGTGGGACCTTGAAAATATCTTTCTACCAGTGTATGGCAAGAGCTTGCAGGAACTTCTACAGATAGATGGAAAGAGACAGTATCTTCAAGCTTCAACTTCTCTTCTATATACCAAAAACCCCAATGGCTATCTCCTCTCACTCCCTGTGCAAGAACTGGCTGATAGATTCATTATACCAGGACTAGAACTAAATGACTTCAGTAGGATAAAAATCTATAAGAAATTAAGTACTTCACCATTTGCCCTCAACCTAACAATGCTCCCCAAAGTAAAATTCCTCGGGGTTGACCTGTTAACAAGATACTCTAAACCAGAAGGCTCCTCTGTCCCTATTTTTGAGACAACTATATCTGAAATTCAGTTAACTGTACCCCAGTTTACACTTCCAAAGAGCTTTCCAGTTGGCAGCACTATCTTTGATCTGAATAAATTAGCCAACATGATCGCAGATGTTGATCTGCCTAGTGTCACCCTGCCGGAGCAGACCATTAAGATCCCATCCTTTGAGTTCTCGGTACCTGCTGGGATTTTTATTCCTTCCTTTGGAGAACTGACTGCACATGTTGGGATGGCTTCTCCCCTGTATAATGTCACTTGGAGCGCTGGTTGGAAAAACAAAGCAGATCATGTTGAAACGTTCCTGGATTCCACATGCACTTCAACCTTGCAGTTTCTGGAGTATGCTCTAAAAGGTAAGGAAATAGTCTCCCACCTCTCCTGGATACTGTGTGTTTCCAACTGAGTTCTGAGTAAATAACTGTGTATTTAATTAATATCAAAGGCACAGTTGTTATCTGTAGCAAAAGTGAGAACTAAACAGAGAATATATATGTACCACCATATAGTCTTAAAACAAAACTGAAAAACCTACTGACAATGAAGAACATTCTTTTAAATAGTTTTTGTCTGTTATGATTTAAAGACTAATATTATTTCCAATTTATTTAAAAGAAAAAAATCATAGGGATGTAGAGTATTGCTCTGTGGAACAGAACATTCTTAGCATGTATGAGGCCCTGGGCTCAAATACTACAAAATAATAGTAGTAGTAGTAACAATAATAATAATAGTAATATTTTTTAAAAAATCTACAGACTGAACATGGTATGTTAAAAAGTATTAATTAAGTATTTGGTTAAGATATCTGCCCAAATTTTCACTATACACACACAGAGACATAAAATGATATACCAATGACATATAAATTCTCTCCTATACAGTTGTGGAAACACACAAAATTGAAGAAGATATGTTAACCTATAAGATCAAAGGAACATTTCAACACTGTGACTTCAATGTGGGGTATAATGAAGACGGTCTATTTAAAGGACTTTGGTATGGAAGTTTTATTGACATTTGGTGTCTTTTCAAAACTTGCTGTGGTGCTTGCCATCTCTGGATCCCTTCCATTATGACTTCTCTGCTTTTCTTCTTTTAGGGACTGGCAGGAAGATGCTCACCTGAACATCACCATCCCAGCACTGACTGACTTCCATCTGCACTACAAAGAAGATAAGACAAGTCTATCTGCCTCAGCAGCCTCTTCTGCCATAGGCACTGTGGGTCTAGATGTGAGCACAGATTACCAGAGTATGAAGCTGAATGTCTACTTCCACCCTCAGGTGAGTCCCAGCTAATGAGTATCACATGCTCAAAAGCAAGTAGAGAGCTAGAGATGATGTAGTTTATTCTAGACAGTGTCTAAGAGCATGCTCATAATAGATGAAAGACAAGTGGTGAGCCAGCCAAATGTCTCCAATGAGGTACTACTGTCCTGAAAACATTATAGTCAGTCCTTGCTGAGCTTAATTATTAGGCACATCCATGATACCCAATTAGCTCTATTATTTTATGGTTTCCAGGACAAAGATGAGGGCCACACATTATCTCCTAAAACACGCATAAACTCTGCCACATGTACCTTTTTTAAAAATTGTGGTTTCTGGATTTTATTTTTGAGGTTTCATAATTCTTTCTTACAGTAAAATTGTTTGATTGAGGCATGTCAAGTACATATCATGTCATTTATAAGCTCTTCTGGGATCAAATCAAAGATGACATTGCTAAAAGGAAAGACATAAGCCTAAAGCCTGTCACAATCATGGCAAATGAATGCCTAATTTGGAATTATTGGCTGTACTTTTCCTTCTTCTTTATTCCAGAATGTGTCCTTTCCTGCCTCTTCCTTCCTTTTTCCTCCCCCTTCTCCAATTCTCCATTCAAGAAGGACTT
>JADRCC010569270.1:0-16958 GCA_019843855.1 Hylomyscus alleni
AGAAGGAGAAGGATTTCAAATTCAAGGTCACCCTAGGATATACAATGAGACCATGTCTGAAAGAGTATAAATAAACAAATACCAAGACTACTATTCTAAATATAAAAGGATAGTGGAAGAACAAACAAGTTTTGCAATTCACAAGCCTTAGCCAGATTCTGGATTTAGAGTAAATAAATAAGCAAAGAAAACAAATAAATCATCAATAGAGACATTTTGAAGAAACACAGCTAAATTTATATAAAATGAATGTTAACTATTCTTGTATGATTATTCGATCTGTATTATATTGAAGAAGCTTTTAACTCAGAGGAAAATTATAACGCCAAGTGTGAAATCTACCACTTGCTTAAGAATGACATGAATTAAAGCACACATGAAGATAATTTTGTAAGCATGGGAAGATGCTTATCATTGTTGATTTCCTTTCACAGTTTCTAGATGTTTGCAGACTTGAAACCCAAAACCTTGTTGAATTCCATTTCTACTCAAGATGGAGTAATTGTTACTAGGTCATTGTTATTGCTGGAATATTAAGAAATGAGTTGCTGGGGAGCTGGCTCAGTGGTGAAGAGCACCAGTTCCTCTTGCATAGGACTAGGGCTTGGTTTGAGCACCCACATGGTGGCTCACAAGTATCTGTAACCTCTTTTCTAAGAGACCTGATGTACACTCTCCTGCTCTGCTCAGGCGCCAGGCACATGCATAGCACACAGACATGTGTGTGGGCAAACTCTCATGCACATAAACTAAGAATAAATACTTTTTAACAAAATGAAAGAAACCGTTTTGAAGAAGTGCACAAGACAGGGTTTTAGATTATGAAAGAAGCAACAGGGTAGAGATCTGCTCTTTAAAATAAGTAGAATCATGAGATAAGCTGGTTAGTTGCTCAATATTTTGTCTGGGGTATGTTTTGCACTGCTGTGAGGTCTATGTTCTAGTGATAGGAAAGAAGGGTCATTGGAAGCTAGGAGATTGAAGAAAATCACAGACATAAGACAAATTTATTCACCAGCACACAGGTTTTTAGCCAAGCTGATGCCTTCAGGCACATAGGCCCATTCCTGTACATGAGAGCATACACAAGCAGACATAGGCTCATAGCAGATAGCCTACAACCCTGTAGGAAGCCACATACAGGTAGGCTGGTGAAATCAAAGGCCTCTCACCTCAAGGCCATATTTATACAGAATCACGTCTAAGTGCTTCTCAGAAAGAACTACATAACACATTATACTACTGTTTACTGATAGGCTCCCTAGACTTCTAGTGTAGACCTTTTTTTTCTTTTGCTGACTTCTGTCCCCTGGATGCCCAGCATTAGTCAGCTTGTTCCATCTCTACCAGCACTACATTGTCAAAACATAAACTGGCCTTTATGTTCCTTTGTTCTGTGCAGCTCCTATTCAGAAGAGTAGAGAATGGGAAGCTTGGTGCCTCAAAGAAACAGAAGTGGCAGAAATTGGGGGTTTCTAAAAGGCTGCAGAAGCTGGACAGTCCAGGGTGGACTATCAGTGGAAAGAGATTTATGCTGAGAGAAAACTTTAAAAAGATCTTGGCCTCCTAAGGTTTGTACTCAACACTAGTTTGTGATAATCAGAGACCTAATCTTGTAGGCAGTGCTGTTATAGCATTGTAATAGGTTGAATAGAGGTTTCTAAGGGTGCATAATGACCAGAGTCCCAGGTGGTTCAAATAGTTAGGCTAGGGTGACCTTGGCGAACATCTTGGGTCCTCAGTAGGTCACTGGATATACCAAAGGATTATTCTTTATAAAGTAGATAAAATGTACACCATGTACATTCTGACAAGATGTGGATGACAAGGATAGATACAGAGATGTAGAAGAGACAAAGAAGACAGAGAGGGGGAGAGACAGTAAGGAGGACCCCAAAACAGCTAATGCAAATCATGTGTAACAGAGAGTGAAGGAATAATTTGGATGACAGTTGACTCATCCAAAGACACAAGAAGCCCAAGACAGAGTGGAGTTTAAGAAAGGCTGAATCTCAAAGATGAGTCCCAAGCAAATAGCTGAATTAAACATCAAATATACCCTAGTAGACTTCGGCTAACTGGAACTCTGTCCTAGTTAGCTCTGTCATCTTGACACAGCCTAGAATCACCTGAGAAGGGAATCTCAGTTAAGGGATTGCCCAGATCAGATTGGATGGAGGTGTGTCTGCAGAAGAGTTGTCTTGATAGCTAACTAACACAGAAGAAATTAACCCACTGTGGGCAGTACTATTCCTGTGTAGGCTGCAGGGAAGCTAGCTAAGCATGAGCTTGTGAGTGATCTGGCCAACAGATTTCCCCATGGTTTCTGTTTGTGTTCCTGACCTGACTTCCCTCAGTAATGGGTCGGAAGAATGGAATGGAACTGGTCTTTTTCTCTCCTAACTTGCTTTTGCTCAGGGTGTATTAATCCAGCAATGGGAAGGAAATCAGGGCAGGGTCCTGTATGACATGTTCTGTGTTCCGGGACAAATTATGAGCTGTCTTTGAGGCTCTTGCCCATATGTGTTTCTGTTTCAAACTAGAAGATAAATAGTTGCTATGTGGTAGATTAGATAGATTCACCTCTCCTGGGGGGGGGGGGCTGGGAGAGGAGCTAAACAGTTGAACGCTGTCAGTGCTAAAACCCTCCCCATTGTGAGTACCCCTCTTAGAGATGATGTTTTATCATCCCTTAAATAAAAGATGATAGGAGTGACAGTGACTACTGTCTGGTACTCCAGAAGTGCTATGGATCTGAGTCAACAGAGACAATAAGAGCTGGAGAGGAGCTGAAGATAGACTGTAGGTTTTGTCTGCTCAAAGAGTTCCAAGGAGCAGTCAAGTCATGAAGGTCTAGGGCCTGAGATGTCCTAAACCTGGGAACTGATGGCTGAAAGTCTCAGTACCCAAGGCATGGTTAAGAGCTGTATATTATTAACATTGCCCTTTTGGAGTCTGATAAATTTGGGAGGCAGTGTTTCTTTGTTTCTCTGTTTTGACTGCTGATGATTGAACTGCAGTGTCTGCATTTGGGGCAAGCTCTCTATCAGTAAATGACATCTCCAGCTAGTGTCTCCATTTGTTTATTTACTTACATAGAGATATTTTTTCAGATATGCTTTTGTATCCAAAAGGACTTTGATCATGTGATCTACATGACTTTATCTCCTGAGCTTGTGGGGTAAGTATGAGGCACTTTATCTATTGTATGCAGTGCTGGGTTTAGAATCCAGGGCTTCGTGTATGCTAGGCAAGTGCTTTAGCAACCGAGCTATATCGCAGTCCTTGTTTTTACTGCCAATAGTTTTTGAAGAAAAATTGATTAATTTTCATATATATATATATATTTGCTCTCACCAAATAATCTTTTTTTCCCTATCAGTCTTTATCTCTTTTACTTTTTTTTTCTCCTCTTTTTTCCTAGCATATTTTGACCTTCGTGTTATTAAGGGAAACCAATCTGTATTTCACCAAGAAGCCCCTAGTGAGCTAGAGTGGAGGTTCTGGCTTGTGTTTTGACTTGGTAAACATCGCCTGTTTTCGGATGAGGAATCTTCCTTGCATTCCTCTTTCCTGAGTTATTGCCATGCAGAGGCTGTAAATTTAATCAAACCACAGTTTTTTGCATTTTCTGAGATGCTGACTTCCTTTCTTCCTAACCTGTTTGATATGGTGAATTATCTCCCTTACATTCCAGTGTTAAAATATTCTTGCATCCCTGAGATCAATTGAACTTAGTAGTGATTCATTGCCTATTTTATTTATGCTTCGGAAAGATTCACTAATATTTTACTAAGGATTTTATGTTCATGTTCATGAGAGCTATTGATTGGTAACCATTTTTCTTTTAACTGTTTCCTGTCGGTATTAGCATTGGGTTTTGTCACTTCTGTAAAATATGCTGTGAATTCACTGCTCCCGTTTGACCCTCATAAAGCTTCGGTAAGATTTGCACCACTGATTTTTAAAGTTTCATTGAAGTTTTTGTTGGATCATTTCCTTCTGAAACGTTTCTTCTTGTTAATAGATATTGCCACTTTAAAAAATTACGTTTCTTATTATATTGGTAGTAGTGGGAAGTTTTGACTTTTCAACAGTGTGCTTATTTAATTAAGGTTGAGCTCGTTTACTGTCATAACACCCTTCACATTTCCTTGTTATACTCTTATAAACCTGTATTATTATGGGATTTTTGGCCAATTTTATTACTGTTTGTAAATTTCTGAAGTATCTTTTTCCCCTTATTCTTTTATATTGCATTTTAATGGTTGCAAACCTTTCCTACTAATTTGTTAAGCAATTTGCTTCCCCCACTCATATGTTTTTTAGAATGGAAATTAAGATAATTGATATGAGACTTCTTTTTCCCTCATGTGAATTAAGTCCCTCCAAATACTTTAGCTGTATCTTATCTTACTTTTCTTTCTTGTTGCTGCAGTAAAGTATACTGCAGACAGCTATTTGAGAGAGACTGGAAAATGCCTTGGCTCACAGTTTCACATTAGCCTGTCACTCTGGTGTGGCAGGGAAGCGAGAGACAGTGAAGACAGCTGAAGGCAGCTGGTCTCCTAATGACTTCAGTCTAGAAGCAGAAGGAGCCCGAAGAATGTAATGAATGCAAAACCGTATGGGTCTGTACTTTCATAAGAATTGGAAAAATAAGAACATAGTTTTGTTATGGGAAAAAAATGATTTTCTGATTGTTGATCATAATATCTTTTAGTTTTGAATCTCATATACTTTTTTTTTCATTTCTGAATTTTAGAATGTGTTCCTTCCTCTATATCTTCGCGACTATTAAAAACTTTAATGATTTTAATTTCATATCAGGAACTAATTATGTTTAATTTCTTACCTCTCTGATTGATCATTAAGCATTAGTTTTCCAGTTCTTTCTTTACTTTGTTACACAGGAACACTGCTAGGAAACTGAAGAAAAGCAAAGGGTGAGCCAACCATCTTCTCTTTAACATGGCTGTTCTTCTTCACCGTTTGAGACTCACTTTGTATCATTTAGAATCCTGGGTGTTGCTATGCTCACGGCTGCTCTTGACTCACACTCCTGTGACTGCCTTCCTTTCCTTCACACTGTCTTACTGACTAGGTTAAATCCTTCTCCTTTAGTGTCTTCTCACTCTCATGCTGGATTAGGCATTATTTTACATCAGTGTGTCTTCAACAGAGAATGTCTTATCTACAAACATCTTGCACATCCTACTTTGTATAACAGGAAGACAGTTTGCTTTGCATTTAGTTTCACTAAACAGCCAGGAAGTTCTATCAATTTAGGAATGGATTTTACAATTTCTTAAATTTGTGAACTATTTTTTTCCTGTATAAGCAGAGAATTTTGACTTCTTTCCCATGCACGAAAAGGCTTATGAGTATAATTTCCATGGGAGTTGTGTAAGCCATTTTACCTCATTCCTTCAAAGCCCTCAGAGGAGCATTCTTGCTCTGCATTTCTCAGGTCCTGTGATGAGGGAGCAAGTATTATTCTCTTCATCGGGCCACTTGTGCAGAAGTCTTGCACAACTCTGATTCTGGCTTCAGTTCACCCTTCTCCCTGATTCATTTTTGCCCACTACTAAGTGTTCTATATCTGAGGCAGCACCCAGACCTTACTTTCAAGGCTTGACCTACCATGGATTCTATTATAGCAGGTTTCTACATCAACAGTTATGAAGCTCATTCGCCCACTTAATTTCTTTATTGTTTTTATATTTCCTTTGCTCTGCAACACTGCAAGAGACAGATTTCTGCTAGCACCACTCTCCTGCTTTCCTCGGGGCTTCTTTTCTACAAGTCAGACTGGAGTCTAGTTTGTGCATTTCAAAGGAGGTATCAAGAGTAGCAATACTCTTTTGGGTAGTTCAAAAATATGGCAATGATTTTGCATGATCAGAAATGACACAGATCAGTTGAACTATATTACATAAATTTTATTCTAGTTGAAAGATAGCCAGTACATAAAGTGCAATCTCTGAGACATAATGGCTATCCAACAAGTCTTAGCAAGGAATGTTCTTGTGGAGTTACACATAACTAAACTGGGACACAAAAATTATTTTTTCTTTATGATGTAAATGCATGTAAGAGCTGAGACAGAAAAAGTCCGCACTGGGAAGAAATTAAGCCCATCAGCATGTATTGGGTTTTAGTGAATCTGGCTCCACTCACCCCTAAATTAGAGTGTCCCAAAGTCTGCAATTAAAAGCTACAACTGAACAGTGGCTGAACACTCATTCATTAGCAGAGAGCTCCAAACACTCAACAAAACACCTAAATTATAGATCTCAGCGGTTTATACGGCTTCCTTGATTTTCACAAGTCAATGTTTTTAAAGGGTACATGTGTATTCAGGGTTGGTATTGTTAGCTATTGATTATTGTACATTTATTTATATCAGTTTTGTAACACACACATAAAGATACATTCAATCATCAAATACAAAATCCCTTATGGCCTTTTTTCTTTTCTTTCTTTCTTTCTTTTTTTCTTTCTTTCTTTCTTTCTTTCTTTCTTTCTTTCTTTCTTTCTTCCTTCCTTCCTTTCTTTCCTTCTTTTTAAATGCATCCCTAATTATACTTTTATCCAAACACAGTAATCTTAATATGTAAAATCTCCATGTTTTAATTTTTAATTTTTTGAAATTAAAATATAATTATATCATTTCTTCTTCCCCTTTCCTCCCCCAAGCCTTCCCACGTAATCTTCCTTGCTTTTTTTCAAATTTGTGGCCTCTGGCCACTTCTTCTTTAATTGTCGTTACACATACACACACACACACACACAAACACACACACACACAAACACACACACATGCAATATAACAAATAAACACACATATATGTATATATGTTGCAGGAAATGTTTTATTTACTAGAAAAACCTGATACTAGTTGTGCTGTGGTTCAGCTTTAGCATGCACCTTTAATCCCTATGGCTAGAATACAGACATGCCCTTAGTACACACCTTTAATCTCAAACAATGAAGGTAAAGTTAGATTGTAGAAAGAAGCACCCATGTTTGAAAGTGAAGTCAAATTGAGTGGCAGACAAAGTGATGAATCAGAGAAAGATTTGATAGATAAGATATGCTCAACTCTCATAAGAACTAGGAGAAAAAAGAAACTACTTAAGAGAGAGCAGTACAGAGAGAAAAAAAGGAGGGAGGGCAGTTTTACTATGACAGTTGTGCAAAAACGGGTTGCAAAGAGAGAACAAACTAACACTTGAAGACAGAATGAACCAGAGATTGAGAAGGAGTCAGAAAACAAGAACATATTGCCAAAGTTAGTATGAGGCCAAGCAGAACCATTCAGGAGAGGCCAAGGGAAGCAAGACTGAATCAGTCAGGTTAGAGAGGAGTTTTATCCAGACTAGCTGAGTTGACCAGCCAGCCAGAGTTCAGAAAAAGCTAGAAAAGAGGAGCTTATTCAGCAGCAAGTCTCAGAGGCTGAAAATATTCTACACCTAAATTAGATTGTACACAGGCTAGAATCTTCTAGGACTAGGCTTAGGTTAGCAGATGGAGGCAGTAAGCATCAGAGACAACAATTACTTCCGGTAAATAAAAGTTACTTACACACACACACACACACCACACAAAATGGGGTCTGGGAATTGCCATACAAATGACACTACTGAGCTCAGTTAAATAGGGCTGATTTATTGAATGAACACCCCAAAGCTGATTGATCAATGTCGCAGACTAGACAAGAGAATTAAAACTGGACATGAAATATTTTTCAAGAACAGTTTATATAGGTAAAACCCACAATGAGCTCACATGTAGGTATAAGAAGCACTGCCCAGTGGTCAGCTCTGACTGAAGCTATTTTGGTTAGCTAGACAGAACCATTCTAATTGACCTTTATTCTAATTGGTCCTAAATGAAGCTTATGGTTGTGGAATTTATTAAGATAACAAGGTATGTGGTCAGCTTGACCCTACCCTGAATCAAGTTATTTTTCCGTGTCAGTACAATCTGAAATGGGTGGTCATGGAGCAAGATGACTAGAACTATAATGTTGAAACAGGCTTCAACAACAACAACAATTACATATCTATATCTATATCTATATATATCACAATGCATATATATACATATATATATATATACATATGTGTGTATGAAAACAATGAGAGGAAGAAGGATTGAGTAGGAGAAGAGTTTTCCACACAGCAATGCTTTAAACCATGTTGCTAGTCTATTGTGTCCCTCAACTGTTATTAATATTCATACTTTAAGACCTACTAAGGGCTGTAGGTTTGGGTTGAAAAACATGAACATTTTTTCCAGTCCAGAGGTATATATATATATATATATATATATATATATATATATATATACATACACACACATATATATACACACACACATATATATATACACATATATACATATAATACATATATATACATATATATATGTATATATATGTATATGTATTGAAAACATTTAAATGAAGGTTTAATGAGAATTAAATGAAGGACTAGCAAAAGTTAACATTAAAATCTGTTAATCCTTTACCATGAAATCTGTAAGCAAGGCAAACCTGTTTGTCCTTGTAAATAAGACACCTGGTAATTTTAACTAACTTATGAATTGACTGATGAACTAACACAGTGGTAGATTACCTTGGGCTATGGAGATAGTTGCCTGTTTTTCTCTAGGTGTCAAGCTATAGCTTGCTTACATCAAGATGATTAGAGACATGAGAAAGATAAATGGTAATCTAAATGGCTATGCGTCAATTAAAGTGACAGAGACTAGTTCATAGTATATTATCTAGACAGATATCTCAGGTGTCTGTGCTCTCCATAGCACTGAAGGCAAAGGCAGTCTTTGGCCCAGGAGATAAAGAGGCTTTTTCTGTGGACAAGGAACATCGGAGGTGACACTGATGTCACCTTGTCTTAAGCAACATATGCCAGTCAATTCTCCAGTGCCCTGTAGTGTCCTTTGTTGTTGTGCCCATCCTTTCTTGGAGACCTTGGTGGACATCACTGTTAGGATTTGGGAGTCTCTTTCTGTCACAGAAGGTTAAGCATATTAAATGATGCATTTTGCAAATTTCTGACTGACCTGTTTGAGAGCTAGTACCTACCCAGATGTCTGAGTTAAACAATCTTTGTATATTTTTAGTTACCTGTTTTAAACTGTATCTTTCAAGAATAAAACAGGAGACTAAATACAGCTTAATCTTGTAATTAACTGCATCGGTTCTTAGCATGACTTCAAATATATTTCTCAATATATTAAAGGATTTGATTATTTTTAAGGTTGTTGACTGTCAACTTACATTCATTAATTATAGTAGATTTTATATGACTAGGACTTTAGGTTCCATTCCTATTAGGTTCGAGCCTTAAAAAAAAAAAAATCATGATTTTGGATTGAAGCTCTTCTAGTATAAAATAAAAAATTTTAATCCTTAAACATAGTCCATAAAGAGACTGGGAACTTTTCTGACCTTTATTTAAGTTGACAGTGGTTATAAGTTGACCTGTGGTTTTAAACAGCCATAGGTAGCTAAGGTTTTCACAAGGTTAGAATAACTGGGTTAAAACCACAGGGGGTCTGGATCATCTTCCTGATCACCTGCCTCCTTGATGATTTCACCTGCTTCTCTGACTTCCAACCTCTTCACTCCTAAACTTCTAGCTCTGCCTCCCTATTCCTGTCCAATCACAGACCTGTCACTGCCCTAATGTTATTGGACAGAGAAAATGATGCAACAGGGAGGAGCCACCTGCTACTGGCTGAAACCAATTCTCATGGGCACAGAGGTTTTGTAGCAGGACTAGGTATCAGTTCCTTTACTAGAGAAGCTGAGAAGCTGCTCATGTCACTTTAAGAGCAAAGAGCTTTAGGATGAGGCAGTTTCCTGTTTTCTGTCAGCTTGATCCAGGTAGGAGATGTGGCTTCTCCAACAGCATTAGAATCCTAGCAGCAGGTACAGGGCTCCAAGGGCAGCACAAGTTTATCAGTTTTTTTTCTTATCCCAATTTAGCTGCTTTTTTTTTTTTTTTTACCTGAAAAAAAAAACGTTGAAAAGAGTTAAAACTAAGTCAAGGGTGAAGGCCAGCAGATTAAGTTTGGCCCCCTTTTCCGAAGATGAAACATGGAACAACAATCAAGCAACTAAACAGAACTACAGCCATAAACTGACAGACATGGACACACTAGCATGCTAAGGACAACCAATAGAGTTGTGGAGACTAGGCGAGGAGAACAGCCAGTGCCAAAAGAAGGCCATTCAATTTCACTGAGGGTAGAAATTTTCCCAGGTAAAAAGGAGAAAGTTGCAGAAGAAGAGGAGGAGGAAGAAAAAGAAGAGGAAGAGGAAGAAAAGAAAGTAGAAGACAGACACAGACAAAACCTAGTTTCAAAGATAGTCCCAGCTGCACATTGGGGCTCTCAGATGAAAATTCCAATAAAATCCAAGTCCAAAGAGTGAATTGTGCTATTCCCCTCAACCACGTGAAGTACGTATTCCCTTGTTTCCCGACTTTAATATCAGTGAGTGTTTCGTCCAACTTGTCTTCTTTGTGTCACCAAAAGGTCTAGACCATACCAGAAACAAGGCAAACCAAGAAAATAAATTTATCTCCTCTTGGAGGTGTTGACTGGCTTGGTGGTGTTCACTACCAACAACTGAGGGGTGATGGAGGGTAGGATGCCTTCCCAGGTTCTTGGTGGAACCTCCAAATATTGAGATCTGCCACTGATCTCAGTTAAACAGGGCTGCTTTATTGAATGCACCCCTGGAAACTTATTTATTAGAGTGGCAGCTTAGACTTGGGAGCTAAGACTAGACACTGAATATTTTTTAGAGCCAGTTTATATAGGCAAAAATTTACAATGAACTCATAATGCAGGTTCAGGAAGCACTGCCTGATGGTCAACCCTGACTCAAGCTATTTTAGCTAGGTAGATGTAACAGTTCTAACTGACCTTCATTCTGATTAATCCTAAGTGAAGCTTATGGTCATGGAATTTCTTAATAGAAATTAATTATAATATAATTAATTATATTAATTATAGGGTATGTGGTCAGCTTGGCCCTGTTGTGAATCAATTAATTTTCTGCATCAATAACAATATGAAATAGCTGGTAGGCATGGATCAAGATGGCTACAACTGTGCTTGGGGAGCAAGCCTTAACAACAACAGCAACAACAACAACACACACACATATACATCACAATGCATATATACAAAACAATGAGAGAAAGAAAAATTGAGCAGGAGAAGAATTTTCTACACAGCCATATTGTAAACCATGTTGCTATTCTGTTGTGTCCCTCAATTGTTATGAATATTGATTGTCAAGATTCTAATTTGTTCCTTCTTTGGTCTGCTGTCCATTCTTTTGTGTGATTAAGCGAACGTTATAATGGTTATGAAAATGAGCATTTTAGTTCTAGTCATGAAGGATAAACTTCAAAAAGGAACAGAATGGAAACTTACAGTTAATTGTGGACATGATTTTATTTCAGCATGGTAATATAACTATTGCTTAGAACAAAACTGAAAAAGTGGCAGAGTAAAAGGAAATACACTGAACGAATGGAACTCACTATCTGACATAGCTGACATTGAAAATCATTTGAGAAGAAGAGATTTATTTTTCAGCAAATATTTCAGGAGCATTAGTTTACCCATCAAAAAACAAAACAAAACAAAACAAAAACAAAAAGCCAAACACAGTAGAGTTCATATCCATTCTATAGCAACCATTCAATCCCAGTGGACTAAAGATCAAAATGTGAATAATAAAATTTGAGGTGTTAATCAAAAGTATAAATATCTTTATGATCCTGATATTAGAAGATATATCTCAAATACTGTAAGAAAAATGTTTGCAATTAAGGGAAATGTAGATTTAAATTTTTAATTAAAACATTTCTGTATCAAAACATAAACACTGTGAAGACCAGTCTTAAGTAGGAGAGATATTTGTAATATATGAAACCACAGAGTATTATCATGCATTGCATCTAAAAATTATTATAAATCAATAAGAAATTCTTTATAGATAAATGATAGCAACAAGCCAAACCAAAAGAGCCAATATATAGACACTACAATTCTCAGGCTCAGAAGATTTTTCACATCCAGCAGGTAAATTAAAATGAAGGATGATGAATAACAACAATCCTTGAATATACCCTGTGCTGGCATGAAAATGAAGAACAAGGACATTCATACATCCTGGTGGGAATAAAAATAAGACTTGCCTTTCTGAAGAATTACTTTCTGTTCTCTAGTCAGGTACAAATATAAATGCCACTGGAACACCAGTTCTGTATGCCTACCTCACAGAATGAAACACACACGAACAAGAAAATATGTATACAAACAAACAAACAAACAAAATGCATATCAAAATTGTTTGTACTTTCAAAAAAATTTGAAATAACCCCTAAATCAATAAGACAAGGGTAGTAATATGTGGAATAGTCAATGAATCACTGTGTAGCCAAAATGAAGATACAAGAGGTAACAAGGTAGTTACAGAAGGATATATATATATATATATATATATATATATATATATTATGATCTCATTCTATAAAGTTTTAATCATAAAAACACCATTGTGCTATTTCTGCACAAATATATACATGTGTGTGTATGTTTTGTGCAAAAAAATCAACTAAAAGAATAAATGATCAATGGGGCCAGATCAATTTCAAAATCTGTACAGGGATAAGGGGATATGTTGTCTGATGTCCTTTTTTAAAAAAAATTAAATTGCTATCTTAGTTAAGGTTTCCATTGCTGAGAAGAGACACTATGACCAAGGTAACTCTTATAAAGGACATTTAATTAGGACTGGCTTACAGTTTCTGAGATTCAGCCTATTATCATCATAGAAGGAAGCATGGCAGCATTCTGGCAGACATGGTGCTGGAGGAGACAAGAGTTCTACATCTTGATCCAAAGGCAGACAGGAGAAGACTGTCTTCCAGGCTGCTAGGAGGATGATCTCAAAGCCTACCCCAACAGTGACCACAGTTCTTCCAATAAGACCACACTCACAAATAGTACCACTTCCTGGGCCAAGCATATTTAAATCACCACATTCTACTCACTGTCCCCAGTAGGCTTGTTCAAACACATGAAGAGGGCCATACCCGGCCATAGTATAACACAAAATACATTTAATCCAACTCCAAAAGTCCCACAGTCTGTAACAGTCTCAATAATGTTAAAAGTAAAAACCTCAAAGTCTTTTAACCATAATCCCCTACAAAATTAAAATACAGATCACATACCTTCAACATCACAGGATATCCATTACTATTCCAAACATTAGAGTAGGGAAATACTGGACCAAAGCAAACCTAAAAGCTAGCTAGGCAAACTCCAAACTCTGCATCTCCATGTCTGATGTCCAACTCCTTTCAGCTTGGTTGACTGCAATACATCTTTTTCTCCTGGGCTGGTTGAACTTCCTGTTATCAGCTTTCCTCAGCAGGTACCCCATGGCTCTGGTATCTCTAACATCTTGGGGTCTCCAAGACAACTTCAGCTTCACAGCTTCTTGTTACAGGGTCTGGGATTCATACAGGATGTTCTGGGCTTGTCCAAAAGGCCTGGGTCCAGGTGTAGTAGCGCATGACTTTAATCCTAGAACTCAGGAAGGAGAAACATGTTCATCTCTGAGTTCAAGATCAGTCTACAGAGCAAGTTCCAGAACAGCCAAGCATATGCAAACCACCACAATTGTTATTAAATCTTCTTTGTTTTATTTTACTGAATGGAGGGAATATGCTGTTTTATTCTTAAACTGTGTATACTCTTTCATCTCTGAAATTTATCTTTAAAACAGAGAAAAGTAATTGTATGCTGTTTTCAGTACATCTAGTTTACAAATCTCATTTCAACTCAAGGTGACAAAATCACTCTTAGGTGAACATTTCTAGGTAAACAAACAAACAAACAAACAAAACCTGTTCTTCCTACATTGCCTCAGAGGAAGGAGGGAGGGAGTGAAGGAGGGAGGGAGGGAGGGAGAGAGAGAATCCATGGTTCCTAAACAATCAAAGGATTTGAGTTGTTCTAAATAACATTCGCACTCATGAGCTTGAAGACTTCGAAGCAAAACTTAACTCAGTGCATCTAATTTGGAGTGCTCACATGTAACATGGAGAGGATGGTCAGTAGGACTATTATCATGCCAAAGAGTCTATGATGGGATTCTCTCTCTTGATTTATAAAGTCCTTATAGGCAATACTAAACTATATATCAAATGTGTCACTTTATATGTGTGCATGTTTACAAGTGTATGAGTGCAGGTATTTATGCATGTGTTCACATGTGTATACTCATACCTGTGGTAGCCATTGGTCAACCTGGAGTATCATTCTTTGGCAGTTGTCCATCTCCTTGTTTTGAGCTAATGAATTCCACTAGACTGGCTAGTTAATGAGTCACCAGAATCCATTTGTTTCTGTTTCCCCTGTAGTAGACTTCAAGTGTGTGCTACCACCCTCTGCTTTCTCATACTAGTCCTTGGAACCCAGCACTAGTCCTCACGCATTCATGGCAAGCACTTGAGTGACTAAACTGTCTGTCCAGCCCTTCTTGATGCTATTTCTAACCACCATACAAATGTATAGAAAGAACAGAGGAAAGATCAAGAGGGACTTCTGAGACAGACCCAAAGGTGACATATATCACAGTTCATACAGTCTCTGTGCTAGAATTTAGTCTCCAGATCAAGCTAACAGAGGGAGAGGCTCTGAGATCCGTTTCAGGTATGGGCAATATCTTTTGGTGATCATAGAAAAATCTCTACCATGACTGGAGTACCTGTCACTTGTGGTACAGTAGTCATTTTTTTAAATTATGGAAAAATGTGATAATATTTAAAATATTTCTTACATAGGAAAAATTCCTATAATGCCATGCCAACAGCAAAAACCTGAAAATATTTATGTAGCTTTGTGTAACTACAGTCTTATAGGACATCCACTTGGTCAGTTCCTTACTCTATCCTCTATCTAGTCTCTCTATCCTCCCTCCATTTCTTTCTTCCAAGCTTTCTCCTTCTCACACTTCTTAATTTTCTACTGAGCTAGACAGCAAGAATAATGAGATCAATAAGATGGAACATTTTAAATCTTCCCTTGAGAAGTTCCTATTGTGCAGGAGCAGGCAAGTAAGCAATCATTTACAGCCAAGTGTGACAATGGATGTGATAGAAGACGTACAACATTGCAGAAAATGAGAAGGTGGTGTCTGAGCTAAGAATTGAGGAATGTAGAAGCTGGTGTGGTTAAAATAACACAAGAGGGATTCAGTCGCTAGAGATGCACCGTTTCAGCATAAGGTATGACAACACATGTGGGTTCAGGGAGTAGAGGTGCCATTGTTACAACATCAGACATCACATGGAGCATGGATTCAGGGGAGGGAAGAACCACTGTTATAGAATGGAGACATTACACACAACAGCTTGGCAGATGCAAGGGAAATGGTAAGAGATGAGCACTCTATTGAGAGTTTTATTGAAATGTGAGTGGTTATCAGCTTAGCTACAGAGCTAAATACTTAAACATAAGGGGAGGATTGATATAACCAAAACTCTGCTTGTTAAAGGTAAACTTAATTACTAATGTAAAAAAATATATCAGAGGCTAGAGAATATTAAGAGGTAGGATTCATAATCAATATATAATGCAATGATGGCTTGACTTAGATCATGACTGATAATTGACAGTAGTAGTGTCACCAAACATATGCTATCTGACACATAGGCAAAAACTAGGACTATATCTTTAAAATGTGTTTTATTTGGAGAGCAAATAATCTGAGAAGACTGCAGATTGACATCCTAAAGGACTGTTCTATGTAATCTGCAGTAATCAGATTACAGAGATGTGGAGAAAGGCCATCAGCCATTCTAAGGCATAGCTTGACCCTTTGAGCAGGTGGCTAGTCTTGTCTGGAGCTGAAAGTGTTGGTCCTCTGTACTCTAATCTCTTCTCTTCTTTGAATCAAAAGAAAGGTTTTCAAACACCAAAGCCAATGAGCCTTGGCTCCTCCTGAGGCTGGCACTTTTGAGGGATAATGTAGAACAAACAAACCATTAGCAACACTTGTGTCAATCACATCTTATAGAATTATGTATGCTCTTCTAATACAGATGAGGTCCTACAAATACTAGTACTCAACTACATAAAGCAAATGGAATTTGAGAATTGATGTATTGTATGATGTTAGCTAGAAAACTGTGATAGGGATGGCTTCCAAGGCTCCCTCTTCAATAATTGTACAAAGTTATAAAGAGAAACTACTCAACAATTAGGATGAAGAATTTAGATTTTAAGTACAGAATTAATTTCATTTTAAATCTTTCAAGATAGAGGAGACTTGTTGAAGGTTGATTATGAAACTGAAGTTCAGGAGAGGGAAGTCTACCAGAGTTAAGGACTTTTATCGATTCAATAAGACTAAAAGGGTTCCTTCAGAGGCAATGTGTCCAGAGTGAATAGTGACATTTAAATGAAAGATAAAAGAAAAAAATCTGACAATGGAGTCTGTGAAGAAGCTAATATTGTTTTTTAATGAGGGATATAATGAAACCTGTAGTCACAAAAGCCAAAGAAGAACATTTTCTGGCAGAGACAAGAAAATAAGGATGAAAGAGTGCCTACGGGACTTGGCATTGCATGTCTGTCTTTATGATTCCAGTCTCTGAAAGCACAGGAGAGAAGTATGTAAGAAGTGAGTTCAAGTGGGAAACCAGACATAATGAGAGCAGATGACTATTAATAAACAAAATGAGGAGGAATGAGGCTCTGGAGTTTAAGATTTCGTTCCCCAAACTGGGAAAGATATATATATATATATATATATATATATATATATATATATATATATATATATGTATATATATATATATATATATATATATATATATATATATATATATAT
>JADRCC010569273.1:0-10020 GCA_019843855.1 Hylomyscus alleni
ACCCAGGTTCATCCTAAACGGTAACGGGACTAGCCCAGACCTTGGGGAAACAGGCAGAGACACAACTCCATGGGCACAGCTAGTGGACAGCGTGATAGAATGACTAAGATGGTAGAAAAATCAGGCTTGTCCTTTAATGTCCCTTCACCTGAGGCCTTGTGTGCCAGTCAGAACCTTCAGGTAGAGTACATTGAAAGTACACCTTCATCTACTTCCTGCCTGGGAAGGCCTCTAACATGGACAGTAGAAGCCATCAATGACAAGGAGAGAGAGAGAGAGAGGGAGAGGGAGGAGGAGTGTGAGGAAGGGCTGAAGTTAGAAATCAGACCGTGGCAGCCACCACTGAGACAGCCCATAGCTGTGAACAAGCTTTAGATGCAGCAGTTATCAAAGAACAGGAGGTGGTGATGTGTGCGGGATTCTGATGATGGATAGTGACCAGAGACAGTTTCAGTCTCACTAATACAAGGAAGGCAAACAAAATCAAGAGGAATTGAAGATCTTCCGTTGTGATAGGCAGAAGCCAGTGGCATTTGGGTGACGTGTGACCTCATGTCGCTCATGATGAGGTACGTGTCCCAAGAGAGTCAAGATCGGCTCCCACAAACTCATCCTGGCCTCTGAGGTGACACACTCGCTCAACACCTCTTGCAACTCCCCAGGAGGAAGTCTACAGAGAAGAGATGTAGACAGAGATTTTGACACTTGGAAGGTCATATTTTAAATGGTAAAGAGAAAACAAAAAAAAAGTATTATTTTAAACGATTTTCCCCTCTGAGGAATTTTGAATGGAGATATTGAAGCCAAATGTCTATCTAAAAATAGAACAGGGTTCTGGAAATAACAGTTTTGTCTACAGCTCCCAGGTCGGCCCCCTCACAGTGCTGACTGCACACAACAGCAAGAACTTAACGTGACAGAAGGGGGTGGACCAATCAAAGCTGAGACTTCTGCCAGGGGAATACTTAGCAGCCATTTAAAAATGAAGTTTATGGAGAATGTGTAATCTCAGGAGATAAGAAAACAAGTCAGGGGGGCTGGAGAGATAGCTCAGTGGTTAGAGTGCTGGCTCCTCCTGCCGGGGACCTGGGTTTGATTCCCAACTCACATACATGGTGGCTCACAGAAATCTGTAACTACAGTTGCAGGGGATCTGATGTCCTATTCTGGCCTTTGTGGGTGCCAGATCACATGCATGGTACACATACATACACGCAGGCAAAATAAATAAATACAATATAAATAAATAAACGAACAAGACAGGTGCTAGTACTTGGGAGGCAGAGGCAAGTGGATCTCTGCAAGTTCAAGGCCAGCCTGGTTCATACACTTAGTTCAAGACAGCCAGGGCTACATTAAGAGATCCTGTCTCAAAAACAAATAAATTTAAAAAAAAAAAATGAAAAGCTACGGACGTCATCACCGTAGCAACTGTGTAAAAACTGTTCCACCCGGAGGAGTGAGTGAGAATCTCCAAATGACGGTGGCTGTCTCAGCCAAGTGGAACTGTGGGTGGGATTTCTTCTTTTTTTAAATATGTTTTGTGTTCTCAATTTTTTTTTTCTGTAAAGATCACTAATTACTCTCAAGGAAAAGCACACACCCATCTGAGATTTTTACCTCAAAATCATATGAATCCCTAAATAGAATATCACAAAAATATAGTCCCATAAAATGGAGGGAGAAAGCCAAGAGGGCCCTGCAGAGTCAAAGGAGAGCTAGGGCCACACCTCCTGTGGCCTTGAGTGCCAAGCCCAGCAGCTTGAACTATACTCCCCCTCCTCCCCCCGCCCCCACCTCCTCTCTGTGATTGCGAGGGACTGAAGTTGGGGGGGACTGGCAGCAGAGCACAGGAGGGAGGCCAGGAGACTGTGTGTGTGTCTTTCATCCAACTCCTTCCTTGATTTCCCCAGGGAAGAGTTTCACGCTCACAATCACCGTGTTCACCAACCCAACCCAAGTGGCCACCTACCACCGAGCCATCAAGGTCACTGTGGATGGACCCCGGGAACCCCGACGTAAGTGCTACTGAGCCCTAGTCAGGGCAAAGGGTGCAGGGGAGAAGGGCACCAGGGGGCTGGACCTGTGGCTTTGAGCCTCCCTCCAAGCTCTCAAAAGGGTCTGGGTGCTAAACTTAAGTCTTCTGGGCTCAGCCCCAGGCTCTGAAGGGTCCGCAAGGAGACCAAGATGGCCCAGCCTCTCTAGAGACAGCAGGAAAGAGGAAGGGTGCCATGGCGGGCAGCATTTGGGGTGGGGCTTAGGCCAGTCTGCTCTGCATCCCAGCTGCCTCTGCAGCAATGAAGGGGAACAGCTACTGAGGGTGCCATGAAGCCACACCCCCTTCTGAAAGCCCTGGATCTTCAGAGCCCAGGCACACTGGCTACAGGATCCATGCGGCTGAGAACAGGGATGCAGCGAGTGTATCTTGAGCATCAACTACATATTCCACAATTCCTGGTCCATCAGGGTCCATCAGAGCCCTTCAGGGTCTGCAGCAGGGGGTGGAATTTGCACACATATTGAAGGAGTATTTCATGACAGCTGAGCCAAAGGTTTTCCCTGCTCTAGGAGGTGATAGCCCAGGGCTTGTGGGGACCTTGATCTGTGCCAGTAGGGATATGCTCCTGCCTCAGGCTGCCAGGGCTTGGGACAGGAGGGCAGAGCCTGGGACCTCTGCTTGGTGCCCAGGAAATTCAAAGGAAAGTGGCTTCCCAGGGCCACATTAGTGAGAGCCGTCCCAGCTGGGAGTCAGGCTCCACCCCTCACCTAGTGCTCCAGCAGGTAGCTCTTGGGGGGTTGGGGAGAGGGGGCAGAGATGGACAATGAACTTGGGGACCTGACATTTCCTCAGGGTCACCTTCTCCCATGCCCTGAACTGCAGGTCTTGGGCTGATCACTTTCAGCTTCTTATTTCTTGTCTGAAAAATGGGTTTGCACAAGTGGTTGCCTAGGCTACTGTTGCCTAGGCTACTGCTGTGCACAGGCAATGGATACATCTGTACAAGGCAGCTTACGGAGGTGACTGATGGGCAGTCACCTCAGCCGGGGCCTCAGCGACTGTATGGCCGGGAGACAGGCATCCTGACCCACAGTGGGTCTGGGAGTTGGGGGGCAACATAGAGAGGTTCCAAGTGGCCAGGCAATGCCTGCAGGTCCCAAGAGTATCCTGTGTACACCTTTTAGCCCTGTGCTTCCTGAGGCCTGTGGGTGAGGATGTGGGCCAACCTACCCAGGGAGCCCCCAATGAGTCCTCTGCACACCTTCTCTTGTTTCCCCAACCCGCCATACCTTAGATGGCCTTTTAAGGAATAAGCTGACTGACTGGCAGGGGAACAAAGCAGGAAGAGGTAGCTGGGGTCAGAGACTGGGATTGCTGTATGACCTAAGACACTTAATATCTCTCTCTGGGCCTTCTTACTAGCTCATTTTTGGAACAGAGCAGAAGAGAGGGGCTATTCTCCATGTTACCCCAGGTTATCCCATCCTTAGGGTATGCTAAGTTCTGCCCATGGCCTACCTGGCCCAGAAATCAGGTCTCCAGTCCCTATTCTCTAGACCCAACATGCTTAGCGTTCCTCTTTGCTGGACTCCGTTTCCCTATGTAAAGGTGGGGACCCCCCCACAGGCAGCAGCAGCACTGAGGAACCCTGTACACACAGCCTGCATGAAGCCGACCTTCAGCAGCATCCCGCATCCTGGGGATGCAGAGCCACTCCTGAGATTGCCTTAGCATCTCCAGGCTCCAGTGCGTCTCCCAGAGGTAGAAGCTGAGGGTGTGGGCCTGGGATTTAGGGGAATCATAAGACTCCTGACTTACCACTATTATACAGGAAGTGTCACACCCCTCAGAGACCTGGCCAGCCCCTTGGTTTCTGCACTTTCCCCTTCCTCCGCTTGCCAACCCCTGTGAGGTCAGAGCCTCTGTGGGTGGGTAGGGCTGGTCCAGCGTCTGGGAGCGGCAGTCCAGCATCCCTTAGGCTCAGCCACAGCTTCTGTGGCCAGGTTCCCCTCTAGTGCCCTGCAGAGCGTGCCCAGCCTGCAGCCGGGTGGCCAGCTGGGGCTGAGGCTGACTCCGTGGCTTCCTGCCTGTGTGGCCTCGGTCTCTGATGGATTCCTCCCAGTCGCTGGGGACTGGTTCAAACTCAGGTCGCTGAGCTGGATCCAGCACTAGGATGGGAGGTGGTTCAGGAGTCGGGACCTCAGCGACCGTATGGCCAGGAGACGGGCACTGAGTGCCTTCTCTGTGAAGGGGGCTGATCTGATCTGATCCTGTGGCAGTGGCCACAGCTGGGGAACAACTAACCCATCCTCCAGGTGCAGCAGGTGCTGCTACCAAAAGTGTGGGACCCAGCTTCCAAGCCCTTCTGGGGGCTGAGGTAGAGCCTGGAAGCCTCTCTTTTTGTTAAGCGAGCACCAAGCAATTCCCACAAATAGTTTCCCAAGCATGGGCTGCCATACCCCCGGCACTGTCTGCCACCTGCTGGTCCCATCCTCCTGGGCCTCACATTCCACAGGAGAAAGGAGGAAACAGGTTTTACAGTGTCTGTGGCCCTGCCAAATCTGGTGGCAGTTTCTTCCTCTCTTGCATCCTCTTTCCCACTCCAACTGCTAGCTTCTGCCAGGAACATTCCTGCCCCAGGGCCTTTGCACAGCTGCCGCCATGCCAGAGTTCTGCCTCTGTGCTGGTTTGCACGTCCCACCACATCAGCGTTCTCTTTTGCCTGTCCGCTACTTGCACCTGGCCCCCAAGGATGCCCACTGGAGCCTTTAGTCCATATTCCTTAAATAGGTGGGGAATGAGCTAAGTAAATCGTTTGTTCGCTTCAGCAAAGCTGGGAGGAAGCCATAGTAGGCAAAGAGTGGGCAGGGTGGGAGGGCTTCCTGAAGGAAGCGGGCCCATAGCAGCATGGCCTCTTGGGACCTGGTATGGGCAGGAAAAATGTCCCAGTGCTATAACTGGGCCTTGGAGACAACTGAAGGGTGGTGTCATTGTGGCCTCCAGGTGTGGGGGAAGCTGAGAATAGGTCCACAGAGATAGCCACTCCTGGTCATTCAGTCCCGTCCCCACCCCCCACCCCAGCCTGGGAGCACCCAAGGAAGGCCTGGCAGATCTGAGAGAACCCACCCAGTAGGAGGGAAAGGGTTAACCTCAGACCTCCCAGCTCCCCCTAATCAGGCCCAGGCCTGGAAGCCCCAGTTGCAGCCCTGGGCGGGAGCCTGCTACCTCCCTGCCACTGGCCCTCTGCCAGCCAGCTTCCCTGCCCAGCCACCACTGGTTTTCATCTGCTCACAGGGGGCCAATTCACAGCAGACCACCCCAGGCCCGGCACCCGCCTGCCATCCGAGCGGCTGATCCGAGTCCGGTGTAAATCTCCCCACAGGCCGCAGAGCAAGCTGCGGCAGCAGGCGCACAGTGGCTGCTGTGTGTGGGTTGCAGGCTGCAGGGAGGCTGCTGGGAAGCTCTGGACCAGCCCAGGGCCTGATGGCTGGGGGACTCACCTTGTTCTCAGGGCCCTACCCAACTTTGCCTCTCTCTCTCTCTCCCCAAATCCTACCTCCTGCCTCTTTGAGGCCAGACATGGAGCTGGCCTCTTGCCAGCCAGAGTCCAACTCTCCTCTGTCGGAGGCGCTCTGTGGGCTAGGCAGCGCACTCCAGGTTTTAGTATCACCTTGTGACCTCGGCCTTGCGCCTTCTCTTTCTGTCTGGGAGACTAGCGGGGGCGGGGCGGCTGGGAGGGGAAAGAGAACCTTTCCGAGGGTTGTGGCCTTAAAGTTATCTGTGTGGTCCACCCAGAGTGATCCCAGCCTCCTCCTGCCCCACCTGCTGCAGGCAAGGACTAACCCCGGCGGATGCTTGCTTGGCTCAGGAGACACCAGGAATCTGGCAGGTGGAGGAACCCATGCTAGCCTGGTTGGGAGTACTAATGGAGCCTCAGCTGGATTATTCATGTATCCCTGGGAAATCTCCCAGTCTAGATAGAGCCTTGGACCCGCGTCACCTGCCTGTGGGGTCCAGTAACGGCTTAGCTCTGCTCAATGGGAGTTGTTGACCCAGGAGTGAGCCGGTCAGAGCAAGGCTGTCACCACCACCACCCCCTGCAAGCACACACACCCCTTCCCCGCCCCCCCCACGCCCCCAAGATTAGAGCCTTCGGGCTGTATATCTCTTAAATCTGACTCTACCCTTAGGGCGAAGGGGCGGCTCTAAGCTTTTTGTCCCCATTTTATAGGAGAAACAGCGGAAGCCTGGTGGGAATCTGCAACCTTCCCCAAAGCTAGCACTGGATGATGCTGTCTGCAATGGGCCCCAGGGCCACTGGCCCTGGAGTGAGCTGGCTGAGGTCGGCCTCCCATGGGCAGGGTCCCAGGCACTCACTGTGATCAGAGACTCCCTGCTTGAAGCAGTCCAGACAAAGGCCTACAGGTTGAGGGCCCTTCCCAGGCATCCTTGTCCCCAGGAGGATGCTATTTTTACTAGATCATCTATGGGGAGGTGGAAGGGGGGGTTAGGGTAACCATCACTTGACAGATATGGAAACTGAGGCCCACAGGAAAGCAAGTTGGGCTATAGTAGTTGTGTGATTGGGGCTTAGCCCTGAATTTCAAAGCAAGGCAGAACCCTTTTGGAGTCCACGGAGACCCTGTGTCCCAGTTAGGATTTCTGTTGCTTTGATAAGACACCAAGACCACAAACAACGGGGTGGGGGAAGGTGGGGGGTGGGGGTGGGGGTGGGGCTTATCTTACAGCTCTCAGGCCTCACCCCAGGGAGCTGAAGCAGAGGCCAGGGAGCCTGCTGACTGGCTTGCTCCTCCTCAGTCGGGGAGTGGGACCTGGGAGTTACAACTCTTTCCTTCCCGAGTTACTTTTGGTCACAGTGTTTTATCTCAGCAATAGACAGTATCTAAGACACCCGGTGCTGCTCCTCTGCCCATGCTCCTCCCACTGAGTGCAGAGAGCACTCTGGGCTGGGCCCCTACACAGTGACCCTTACACCTTGATTTCTCACAGCCAAGCCCCTTCCTAAGATGGGCTGCAGGGAGAGCGGTGGCCAGTAGTCTTATGTAAGCTGTCAGTCCAGCACTGGCTCTTCCAAGCCTCAGTGTTCCCACCTGTACAATGGGGGCATGTCGGTTCTCCCTCCTGGGAAGGCCATGAGGGTCAGCAGGGGTATGTATGCCTCCTGCCTGCTGTGGAGAGATCTCCCCGTGCCCAGCAGATTCCAATTTCCTCTGCTTTCTTCTTCATTCAGGGATGTTCATAGGGCTTTCGGGGTGGGTCCAGAGGACAGGGAGCCTTTCTGGCAGAGGCTGTCCTGCACTGAGGACAGAAGGTATGAGAGATCCGGACAGGCCAGTAGCAGCAGGAGGTCAGACCTACCCAGGAGCTGCCTCCTCTCTTTCCACTGGGGGCTGGAGGCCGGTATGACCAATGTGAACGTCTTGTGATTTTAAGTCAGTGACTCTCTCCAAGGGAGGGGACATAGGTATGCAGGCTGTAGGAGTTGGGGGGTGGGGTGGGTGACGACCACTGAGGTACAGAACACAGAAGGGCAAGACGCAAGTGGGTGAGGGAACCAGACAGCTCCATGCTCTCACTGTGGGAAAAGGAATGAAAGGCTTTTTCTGTGACCCACCTCCTCCCCGGGGCACAGGCCAGGCAGGCGCTCTTGCTTCCGTTCAGTTCTGCTCCCAGCATGAGAGCCTTAGCCTCGTGGCTCTGAGACTCTCTGGCGCCCTGGCCATGTGGGGTCAGCAGACTCCCCTCTGCCCCTCCCTGGCAATGGCTTCAGTACAGGCACAGGAAACAGCCCTATGGTGGCTTCTCTTCCAGGGAGCCTGCCTTCAGGGCTCCTGGGGGAACACTGGGCAAGTCACTGGGTCCCTGGAGCCAGCAGGGATCTGGGCCCGCTTCCTGGTCACTATCCTGCCTTCCCTGTGGTCTGGATATTAGGGGTGATGCTGTGTAGCTCAGGGTAGACGGGAGTGTGATGAGTGAGCGCCAGGTTACCCCTGTTGGGGCCCATCCTTGAACCCATACTTGCCCCAAGCCTACCCTCCTGATGGCCATAGGAACAGCTGCAAACACAGTCCACTGGACTCAGAACCAGGGGACTTTGCTCATGAGTGTCGACAATGGAAGCAGGCCTGAGGTCTTGGCACCAGCATCCGTGTGGCCCCATTGGCTGCCTTAGAGCTTGTGGTTGGCTGAGACACCCAGTTCCTTGCCGTCTGGTCAGCCCTCAGCCTCGGTCTATCGAGCAGGCTTTATCCGGTAAGCTTCCTGCCTGTTGAGATGACTTGGGATTCATCGTCCCTGGCATCTCCAGTAGCCTTAGAGCTGGGCTTGGCGCTTCTGCTGAGGCAGAAACTGCATCCTCAGTGAGCCCAGAGCCTCTCCTGCTGCCCAGTCCCCCAGCCATCTTGCCTGTCTCATCGCAGACTTGTGGGGGTGTGGGGAGGGGGGAGGCCTTAGAGTCTGCAGCCAGCTCCAGGTGCCCTCAGGCCACACCTTCGCCTCCATTTCCTAGAGCCTTAGGTAGTGACAGCTGCTGCCAAGCGTACCCTTGGACTTGGCTATCCTCTACCCAACTGGACCTGTGGCTGGCATTTGTGGGAGCTCTGAGGTCCGTGGGTCCCAGAACTGTTAGGCTCCATTTTTATTATATGTTAGTACACTGTAGCTGTCTTCAGACACTTTTTCTTCTCACTCCGATCCCGCTCACTCGCTGTAGCTGTCTTCAGACACCCCAGAAGAGGGCCTCAGATCTCATGACAGATGGCTGTGAGCCATCATGTGGTTGCTGGGATTTGAACTCAGGACCTTCAGAAGAGCAGTCAGTGCTCTCAGCCACTGAGCCATCTCTCCAGCCCCCATAAATTTACTTTTGTTGTTTAGTTTTATTTTACTATGGCTGTAGTTTGTGTATTTCGCATCTTGCCAGCTGTAGGCCCCATTTTTAAAGACAGGAACCAGGCTCTTTCCACGGCTTCCTGAGGCCCCTCATCCCAGAAGTGGTCATGGCACGCTTTTCCAGTCCTGGGGTCATTTACTCTGCCTAAGATGACTCAGTTATACCACCCACCTTTCTGTCACTCTAGAGAAGTCCACGTCACGCTGGACCCAAAGACCCAGGCAAACTCCTCACACTGAACACCTTCTTACACTCTCCCAGGCAAACTCCTCACACTGAACACCCTCTTACCTTGTCCTTGCTATTCTTTTTTTTTTGGGCGGGGGAGGGATTTTTTTTTCCAAGATGGTTTCTCTGTATAGCCCTGGCTGTCCTGGAACTCACTCTGTATACCAAGCTGGCCTCAAACTTAGAAATCCGCCTGCCTCTGCCTCCCAAGTGCTGGGATTAAAGGCGTGCGCCACCACTGCCCCGCTTTCCCTGCCACTCTTGACATGTTCTGTGACCTCAGACAAGCCTCTGCATGTCTCTGAGCCACAGTCCCCATCGTCACAGAGAAAGTCTGGTGGCAGAAGGAGTTAGTGTTTGGCCATTGGGCAGAGATGCCAGATAGGTGTGAGCTCGTATGGACCCGAAAGGAGACGCTCAGAATTGTGGTCTATTGAGAGGAATGAGAGGCTCAGACTCAAGGGACATCCAATCATGTTGCTCTTTGTGTCACACTCGTGAGCCAGGGTGACAGTGAGGGCATTTCTGAGAGGCTGGTCATCGTCCCCACCTCATAGATGAGGACACTGAGCTTCCAGGATTGTCACTCCAGGAGAAAGTGACGCAGTCATACACCCACTCTAGAAAGTTCCATGTGGTCTCCCTCTGTGGTTTCCATTCACAAGGACCCAAAAATAAAGGCTGGGAGAAGAAACTTGAGAGCTTGATGGGCCCTCGCTGACAGGAGTCTGTGTAGCCAGGGTTCAGTTTTGTTTTAGAAACTCGGTATGTTGTTTGAGAAATGAAAGATGGGTAACTGGGAGTGCCTGTGGCACTTAGGGACACTCCAGGTGTCCCTTGGCCCTCAGCAGGTGCACAGCCAGCCTGGGACTCCTGTGTG
>JADRCC010569276.1:0-11326 GCA_019843855.1 Hylomyscus alleni
ACATGGATATGAATGCCTGTGAGAAGCCCTGATGATGGTCAGGCACCATTCCTGGTACTGCAGATACCATATAAAGTTCTCAGACTACCAAGTCAGGTACCCGGGAACCCAAGGGCATGTTAAAAATGAAGGCCAGGAAGCACAGGGAGCGATGGAGGTCATGGTAGAGTATGCTTTTTGTCATTGAGAGAAGGAGTCAGGAACTAACTAATGAAGAAATGAACCACAGAAAATTCTAATGGAAGACCATCTCTGGAGCAATGAATAAGTACAAACTCTCCTGGTGTTCCGGAAGGGCAGGTCACATATTAGAATGGCCAAGAAGCCAAGGGGGCTGGGGTGCAAGGAGGAAGGGAGGAGCCAGATCGTGAGAGCTTTGTAGGTTGTGGACTGTGATATCAACTTGGTTGTATTCAGAGCCACTGGGAAGCTTCAAATATAGGCAGGTATGATTTAATATGTGCTTTAGAAAAGATCTCTTGACTGTCCTGAGAAGAAACCATAAAGGGCAAGGGTTTTAACAGGATGATGACTCCTTAGAACTACTGTGTCAGTCTTATGACCTCTCCTCTCCCCCAGTGAGCCGAGACAAGGATAAACATTGCCAGCTTTCTGTCCTCTGGTGCCACCCCTTCACCAGCCACCATGCAGTGAGCCCTGACACAGCAGGTTCTTCACAAGTCGTGTACCTCCCCTCTACACAGCAATGGATTGTGAGGGAAGATGGATATTGTCTCCTGGCGCTCTCCCCCTAATTCAGGAGTATGGAATATGGCATAAAGGATGAGCAGAAGCCAGCTGGAGCTGTGGGTGTTAGCAGAGAACCATTCTGCATTTGATCACCACACTTCTCTATAACCATGATTGAAAAAATAAATTCTTTGCTTTTGAAAAAAAAAGAAAGAAAGAAAGAAAAACCATTATCAAAAAGCTCCTGGACATTAATTTGCTTAATTCGACCCTGTCACAGATGACATGTTTCTCCTGACACGTTGGCACTGGAATTGGCAGAAGGCACCTCATGTATCTGTGTCAGGCTTCATCGGCAGTGGCGTTTGTCAGGAGTTGCTCAAGTGACAGTCACAAAACAGCAGATTGTCTACCTGGAACCACCTGTTGTAGCTGAGCCTTTCGTGTGTCTATCTGTCATCGGTGGCTGGTGGGTTTCAGCTCAAACGAGACCAGAGCAGTCTGCACGGAAGCAGATATCCAAATTACTTCCCAGATGGACTTTCTAAGATGAGCTCAGACTCTGAGCTGAGGTTTTGTGTGATAGATTTTTCTCAAGCTGTGTGTTTGCTTTTCCTAGTTGCTCCAGGTGTCACTCTCTCAGCCCAGGCAGGCTCAAGTGAGGGCCCGAAGTCAGGTACTGAAAATGACTTCAGCCAGGATTCATTTCTGCTATTTCTGAATCTCTGGAGTTCAAGGTTGTCTGGAGACACTGCCCAACCCCCACGCAAATACAGACATACATACATACATGTGTGCATACATACACACGTAAGTACATACGTGTGTGTGTGTGTGTGCATGTTTGTGTGTGTGTGTGTGAATCTGAATTATTATGGAAACAAAACCAGGGAATGTTAAACAAATGGAGACTAAGAAAGGCAACCAATTTGTAAGCCTGCCACTCTGAGATGGACCACACAGTAAACGAAGCAACTCTTTAACTTTCATTTTATCTTTTGAGTAATGCACATTTTCTAACTTTAAAAATGAGAATAATGCATCCACGAATCTCAGGCGATAGCTAATTTTGCCTTATTTTCATTTTGCAATAGTTTTAGGTTGGTACAACCATTACAAAGATAGTATAGCATTTCCAATATGTCCCAACTGACTACTTCTGGTGATCTCTACATATTACAGAACCATAGTAAATCTGTTAGAACGAAGAAATGAAAAAGTCTGGCCTGCTGACCAAGGGCTTTGTTAGCCACCATCTTCCTCTCACATCCTCCTGCTGGTTTCAAGACCTAGTCTAGAGTTTACATGTGTTCGGTTTACATATCCTCTATGTTTCTTTAGCTTCTCTGCTTTGTGGCTTTGGTGGGTTTTTGATTTTGGGGTTTTTTTGTTTATTTGGTTTTTTTTGTTTTGCCTGGTTCTCCTGTTTTGTTTTTTAATAGAGATAAGACTTTGGGGAGACTCTTTCTTAGGGATATTGGGACATCAACATTCACCTCTGGATTGTTGTGGCTCTTGTCTGCCAGGGGTAGTTACCATGAACTCATTGTTTTTTCCTGTCTGTATTCTTTGGATATGTCCAGCCCAAGTCCTACAGAGTGACATAGAGCTCTGGCTTGTAGAGAAGGATGTGTCTGTATGTATTACTGGGAATTTTTCTGAAAGGTAGGACTGTCTCTTGTTTTATTTACCCATTCTGTGTTTTGTATCAACAGAGACTTTTGGTAGACATTAATTTATTTGGGAAATTATAATCTAATAGCAATATTGTAAATGTTGTGTTAGGCTTTGGCCACGGAAGCTCCTTCTCACTGGTTCCATGGTTCTTTGACCTGATCCCATCTTTGCTTTTTTTTTTCTTTTTTTCTTTTGATTATTTTCTTACTTTCTGAGTTAATAAGATACTCTGAACACATTTTTCAATTTTTCCCCCCAATCTAAAATGTTGCTTACTTTCCTTAAGCATCTTGGTTCATTTTTTTAGAGAGGTGTATTTGGAAGCCAAATTCTGGGCAGTGAGCAAGCTTGTCACTGGGCAGGTACCACTACCTCTAGGCCTATTTGGTCAACAGAGCTAGGCCCCTCCCCTTTGCTCTTTCTCCCCCAAATCAGGAGTTCAATTTATATCCTTGACTTCAATCTAACACTATAGGATTTATTAGCAATCTTTCTCCTTTGCTTATTTGTAATTCCTTTCTCTGGCAGTGAAAGACAATGGCTTCCATTACTTTATGTATTTATTTTATTTGGTTCTCTCTCACACACCCAGCTTCAGGATTGCTAATCTTTACAGTTAGAAAAATATGTTTGTCGTCCAGAGCACAGTGTATGTGCAGAATTCTCTTTGTCTTTAGTCTTAAGATGTCGTAAGAACTTCTTCCCAGAGTACATCCTCTTTCTCCCGCCTTGTTCAGCATAGCTCTGCCATGTGATGACACAGTGAGGTTTGTTTGTCTGTCTACATTCTATCCTAAGATTTTTTTTTTGGCTTTTTGAGACAGGGTTTCTCAGGGTTTCTCAGGTTCCAGTGTTTCCTGGAACTCACTCTGTAGACCAGGCTGGCCTCGAACTCAGAAACCCGCCTGCCTCTGCCTCCCAAGTGCTGGGATTAAAGGCATGTTGTAACATTCTGGTTCAGTGCTTTTAAAATTAGCACACAGTGAGTTTCAGACTTAGTAGTCAGCGGACCATACAAAGTTGAGATGCCTTCTCTTATCTTCTGAAGTTACCAGAAACAATTGCTCAGTCATTTCCCATCCCTGCAATTTTTATAAATAAATGAAGATGTTTTTATCCTGATGACTTTATCCTGCAGGTGGCTACTCTGTATATGGACATAGAAATAGAATCAAAGGAGACAAAGTGGATTGTCTGGGAAATGGACACAGAAGGACGTGTCTTTCCAAGAAGGCCGGAGTTGAGGTCGAGGAAGGAGAGTGGATGTGTGCATAGTCTCTGGGCTGCAGGATCATCACCCAGGTTGCTTTGCCATTAGTCACTTCTGATTGGCATGCCGTTTCTCCTTGATGATTTTCAATAGTAAGTCAGTTCTTTTCCTATAGATGTAGTGCTGCTTCCTGCTGCTCACCCAGAGAGGCCCTCTTGAATCTATCATCTTTCAGATGAAAGGGACTTTTTGCACAGTGGCAGTTGGTCCAGCCCACAAGTGCATCCAGAGACCTTGGGGCTGAAGAAAGGAAGGCATTGAAGAGCTCCCATGAATGCTGGGCTTGTGACCTTTCTCCTTGTTAGTGTTTCTCTAATCAATGGTTGCTTTCCTATTCCGGTCAGCGCCTGTTTTCCTGGAATGACATGGCCCTTGACGTAATGTCAGGATAAATGTTCAGTTCAATGCAGAGCTAAGAGTGTGGTCTTCATCCTGACAAGGACGGGAAGGCCTAGACTGTCTCTCTTGCTTCTTACTGAACATGTACACTGCAGGAGAGGTGGAAGCTGCCTGCACTCTGCGCTGCCATGAACGTAATACGATGGTTTTATGTCAAGCAGGGAGGCACATTTATTACATATGTCTCTCGCTCCAAGCTGCAGATGAGAGAAATCCTCTAATCTCACTCAGTTTTAATCCTGGATTAAGGCAGATCTGTTAATAAAACACTAGTAAAATCAAGAACAGTTTGCAATTATCTTCCACTTCTATTACTTACATTATACGACTTCAAATACAGACACACACAGATGGAGTCAAGTATGCCTTAAATTCCCTGCACTTCAAGAAAAAGTTCAGTAAAATTAAGAGTACTAACATGAGGGAAGTGCTAGAAAATTTAAGGAAGGGGGCAAGGGGAGAAAACAGAAGAGAGTGTCTGCCTTGCATATTGATATTTTCAGTTTCTCTGCAAGCCACTTAAATTAGAGCCATGTCAGCGGACAGTGCATACAGGAAGGAAGCCTGAGAGAGTGAGGATGAAGCATTCTGTGCAAGCTCGGACACAGGTGTGCAGGCTCACACACACACACACACACACACACACACACACACACACACACCTGCAGGAAAGGACATGCTAATGGGCAAGACAGGGAGAACCAGCTATCCTTGCTCCTGGACTCTGCATGCACAACCTATTCAGAAAGAGTGTCACAGACCTGGTAAACTTGAAAATTGGAAGCAGCTAGTTATGGGCAGACTTCTGAGCCTGGTTCTATAAACAGTGTGCCTCCAGGAAATGCCTTACATGGACTTTCTAGAATCTGGGCTGGTTATCTAGAATCTGAGACAGGGTGCACAGGAGACAGGGCAGCTCCACTCCTCAGAGTAGGCTCCATTTTCCTTGTCTGTCACCTGGGTAGCAATCTATTCTGGTGAATCTCATTGCCAATTTGCCACAAACTAGAATCACCTGTGTAGGAAGCCTCACTTGAACAATGGTCCTGATTGCTTTGGTTGATGTGAGAAGACCCATCCTACTGCAGGCGGCACCTTCAGGTAGCAGCAGAGGATCTTGAAGGAGGTATTTCAGAATGAAGTTCCTTTCAGCCGTTGGCTCATCTGACCTTCCCTCTAGCCAGCCAGTTGATTTGTCCCACTGCTACTGAGCCATTTGCTGACAGCAGAACCATCATTTCTAAGCCTTCATGGTGGAATTAGGAACCAGTGGCTCCCTGGGAACTTTCTGGTACTCGAGCAACAGGCTTGAACTACTGAGACACCCAGCCTTGTGGACTAACTACCAGTCAATGACCCCAGCGAGAGCTATTCTGGGACTACTCTGACTGTGGACACTCCCAGCCTCTGAGGACGGAGGACCAGGTTCTCTTCTGTTTAGACGTGATATGGATCTCATTATTATTTTAAAAGTGTATTTGATAACTTTTTGTGTTTATCCATCCACTTAGTTCTAGTCCTCTAGAGAACCTGAGTGAAACACAACCTGTGTGGATTTATATAGACGTAGCTGGGTGAGTGGGTGTGGACGACAGTGGAGCTCTCTCCTGAGGTTGGAGATTTGTCATCAACTTTATACAGAACATTATAACTTATTTATTTATTTTTTTTGGTTTTTCGAGACAGGGTTTCTCTGTATAGCCCTGGCTGTCCTGGAGTTCACTCTGTAGAACAGGCTGGCCTCGGACTCAGAAATCCGCCTGCCTCTGCCTCCCAAGTGCTGGGATTAAAGGCATGCGCCACCACTGCCCGGCTTACATTATAACTTATTAATAATTAATATCTCAGGTTTAATTTTATGCCATGAAACTTTTGGTATACTAATTTATGGAAATCGTGATCTTAAAGCACACAATGCTTTGATGTAATTGCAGAGAATAAGTAAGAATTTCAAGACACTGTAAAATTGTAAGCAATTTAGAAAGGAGACTACAATAGTATTTAATATTAAGTGGTAAGGAAGGACCAGACACAGGCAGGGGGCAGAGGAGTCATGCAAGAGGACTTACAAGCTTGTGTTATTCTAACAACCTTGGGTAGCATCGGAAACCTTCCCTGGCAGCTGCGAGAAACATGGAGCACAGTGAGGGGCATGGAGAGGGCAGTGAGGGGCATGGAGCACAGTGAGGGGCATGGAGAGGGCAGTGAGGGGCATGGAGAGGGTAGTGAGGGGCATGGAGAGGGCAGCAGCTTTGAGCTCCTCTTGAAATGGAAGGAAGCAGGAAGATGCCTAGCCATGAAGAAAACCACATTTACAGAGGCAGAAACCAGGGGCTTCTAGCCCCTTGAATATGTATGGATGGTGGCTGTGATGGTTTGTATATGCCTGGTCCAGGGAGTGGCACTATTAGAAGGTTTGGCCTTGTTGGAGTAGGTGTGTCACTGTGGGTGGGGTCTTTCAGACCCTCATCCTAGCTGCCTGGAAGGCAGTATTCTGCCTTCAGGTGAAAATGTAGAATTCTCAGCTCCTCCTGTACTATGCCTGCCTGGATGCTGCCATGTTCCCACCTGTATGATAATAGACTGAACCTCTGAACTTGTAAGCCAGCCCTTGGTTATGGTGTCTGTTCACAGCAGTAAAACCCTAACTAAGACAAGGACACAAGCGGGAAGTCTCATTTGCTCTTCAGCTTCCTTGGAGCCTTCAATAAGCAGGTAGGACTGACCATTGGAGATAGAGTTCACAAGAGCAAAAGGCAGTCTGGGGCAAGAGGCAGAGTTTGTTTTTAGAAATACTGATTGTTGGTGTTCCAAGTTGGGATGTCACAACTTTTTAAGACTCCAGCTTTTCCATTTGTGAAGCATTGGGCCTTTATCTAGAGATTTGTTAAGTGTTTTTAGGAACAAAGATTCTGCCTCATTAAAATACTCAAACGATTACATTAAGCAAGATTATATATGTGAAGTGACTTTCTAAACAGAATTCAGAAAACCATTTTATAGTCATTGGTTATGCTTGTGTTATTTTTTTTCTTTCAAAGAACAAAAGGTAAAGCAAACCAAATTGAATGCGATGAAAACACACCCAGAGATTAGGAAGAGTCTTGAGCTTGTTCCAGCTCTCAGCCAACTACCCCTCTCTCCAGTATCTGCATCCATTTCGGGGGAGGCTTTCTCTCACACAGGCAACTTGATGGCTGCGGTAGGTTTCCCAGACTCCAGTCCAAGATCAAAGCAAATGTTTTCCTTCTGGGTTGTGAAAAAAAATGTGTGAATCTGATTGGATGAGTTTATGTGTTGTCCGTCATCTCACAGCAGTCATTAAGGTAGCTGGGAGAAGTAACCATCTATCTATATGCTTAAGGCTAATGGCAGGAATAGATTCCACTCAGGTCACTGGCTTATGAAATAAGGAGGAAGACCCCTGGCCCGTGCCAGGAGCAGGTAGACTACTAGATCCTGAAAAGACACGCATTAGAAGTATGCACACTTTGATCAGAGAGGACTAGAACTTGGTGTAGGGTAGTGGCTAAGGAAGATATTGTCTACCCTTCTGTTGGATGGATGTTTATTTGGGTTGGTGGCTGACAGCACAAATACTCATACAGTTGTGAAAAATCAGCTTGCTTCTAGGAGACTGGCTGGGGCGAACACTCAGAGTCATTCTGTAACTGTAGATCATCAGAGGCCTTGGTTGGTCATGGAAGTCACCATTCAGAAGGTAGCAGTGTCTAGAAAAAAAGTTAATTTTCTGGTAGATGGTTAAATTGAGAGGTTTCCTGGCTTCATGCTCAGAGGAGAATCTTGAGAGTTGATATCTTCCAAAGCCTCCATACAAGAGACAAGGACAACATGCCCATTTCCTGTAGGACTTTTGCTACCCAACACTGCAGCCTTTACCCTCAAACTCCATTTTCCTGTTTCTTTGGGTCAAGGCTGTGAGAACAGGCAGGGTGGGCTTCAAGAGGTACATTTATGGTTAGTACTCCATCTCTGGCCCAGTTGAACATAAATAGACTTATTTTTTTACACGTACACACAAAGTACTCCAGTTGCCTACACGTACCCACAAGTGGATTTGCACATGTGTTCAGACACACACGCACATGCACACATCCCTGGGAAAGCAATTTCCCCCGGAGCATTAAGAAAGTTCCCTTCTCCACTTAAATGCGTTTCCAAATAGTCTTATTTTATTTTATTTTTTTTATTTATTTCTCTGCCATATCCTTTTCAATCTGGAAAGTGACTTGGCCTCTTTTCCCTCATCTATTTTCTGCCTTTCTGCTATTCAGTTTAGGCATGAAACACAGAACTAGATTGAAAGCATTCAATGGCTATTCAATCGGAGAAGAAAAGAGCCCCTTGGAGCTTTATTAGATATGAAGATCCACAATAAAAATCAATTTCTGCCTCTTTATGCAGTTTAAATGACAAAGCACCCACCCATTCTGCAGCCATTGTGCCCGGGAAATGTAATTCAGTCCCTGAGCTGGGCCCAGAGCACCGCGGACTCCCTGACCTGCACTGACAGATTCCAATATGATACAGACCTTCGAAGATAATGACAGCCACTTCATCTCACTGCAAGAAAAAAGTTATCTGATATCTTTGAGGGTTAAAAGGCTATGTGGGCAGCATTTTCAATAACCCACTAAAATCAGCATCTTAAAAAATACCTCAGCTTTGTTCCTTTAAAAGAAAGTTGCCCCTTACTCCTAACTCCATTTCTGAGCCCCAGCTGATACTGTTACAAGTGTCTCTTGCCAAACCTATAGAGTCTTCTTTGGCATAGAAGGGAACCCTCCTTCAGAATTAGTCTAAAAGGAAACAAGATGAAGGAAATAGCCTGTGACTCTGGGCATCGTTAGGTCTCCAGGTCTTCATAGAATGATATTGGGCAAAAGAATACATTTAGAAAGCTTGAACTGACCCCAACTTACCCTAAACTGTTTTAAGATGTGACCATAAAAAGTTTCATGTGATGGAAACACAACTCTGTAATAGGACATTCATGCCTGAGGACATTTGGTGACACAGTTGTTGTCAACAGAGCTCTTGGAAACACCACAGTTGGTCCTTAATGGTTATCAGTGAGACTATCCAGACACATAAGGGAAAGCTAAGGTGTGAGCTATATCCTGACCACTTTCATGCTGAGTGGTTAATGTGCAAAAGACAGGAGTTGGGTACATGCCTAACGGTTCTGCCTCTGAGCTCAAGGGGGAGACTTTTATGTGAACTTTGTTTGCTTACTATGACTAAGGAGGAGGAAGAGAATAGAGGTAGGAGAGAGGTGAATGCTGTGAGTCTCTGGTCCCTTGGAAGGAGTGAGGGGAATAAAAAATTTTCAGCATGGTGGAGTGAGAGCCACAGGGCAAGTGCAGTAGGTACAGAACTGCCAAGAAGATTTTTGACTGGGTCAAGATAACCATGACTCCAGGGATGGCAAAGGAAGTGAGGGCCAGAACAGGCTCTGGGCCCACAGAGCCTGTGTGAGTTTGGGGGTGTCCCTTGGCTATCTTGACCTTTATAACTGATGAAGAATGAAATCTTCACCAAATGCCTCCCTACTCGCTCATGGTCTTCTCATTGCCCATTAAATCTATGGCTTGTTCTCCAAATCTACAAAGTTAGTTTCTTTTCCTATGTTATCTTTCAGTTATATGTTTTTTCTTTTAAAGATTTTATTTATTTATTATGTATAAGTACACTGTAGCTGTCTTCAGACATACCAGATGAGGACGTCAGATCTCATTACAGATGTTTGTGAGCCACCATGTGGCTGCTAGGATTTAAACTCAGGACCTCCAGAAGAACGGTCAGTGCTCTTAACTGCTGAACCATCTTTCCAGCCCCACAGTTACATTTTTAAAAATAAATTTAAGTGGTTTGCAACCAAATATTCTAAAAAAAAATCATTTTATTTCAAATTAAGGTAGATCTTGGTTTTTGCCCATATCTGAGAAATATAACAGGGCTGTTCAACTTGTCATGGTGACTGGAAGTTCCATGTTTATGCCGACACCACCTTCCTGTCAATGGCTCTCCAAACCAGGGCTGTCCTGCATGATTGCACAGCACCTTGAAGGGATTTTTTTTCATGTCACATTGAAAAGAGCTATATAAAGAAACTGTGGCAAAAATCAGTTTTAAAATATCTTTTATGACCCAAAATATATGAACTATTATCATTCTGATATTGTCACTATTTAAAATTATTAATGAATAATTTTACACTACTTTATTTTAGTCTTCAGAATCTACTGTGTTTCACGGTCCAACTAAGACTCTCCATATTTTGAATGCCCAGTCATCATATGTGCCTATTAAATTGGAATGGGGGGACTTGAGGAGCTGGTAAAATGCTTGCCCCACGGGCAGAAGGGCTGAGGTTCAGATCCTTATCACCTAAGTAAATGTTGGATTGGCATGGCAGATGGACTGAAATTTCAGTTCTTAGAAAATGGAGGATGGGAATGTCCCCAGAACAAGCTGAAAAAAGCCAAATTGGTGACCTCTGGGTTCAAGAGAAACCATGCCTCAGTAGATTATGTAGAGAGTGATTGAGGAAGGTACCTAACATTAACTTAAGGTCTACACATATGTGTGTACACTCACACATAAACACACACACACACACATGTCACATGCATTCAGTGCTAAATAAACAAACAAGACAGACTGTCTAAAGCCTCTTGTTGAGAGGAATGAGAGGGTGTTCTGTGGGTAGCAAGAAAGAGTTCTTTGATTGACTAGTCATGTCTGCAGTGGGAAAGTTTTAGATGTACATAGTGCTCAACTTGTTAACCTGTTAGGCCAGACCCAGAACTCACTCTGCCATTTTACCCTTACTTCAAATCTCTGTGCTTTTTCTGTGGCTTCAAGACAAAGATCTCAACATTTGCTGGGAAAAAGAAAAAGAGACTTAAAGATCTGGGGTACTACTAGAGGTTCTCCTCAACAGATGTAACTCGTGACTCCAAAGAAAAGTTTCTGTATGCCATAGGAGTCCTTCGGTACTGAGGTCTCCACACTTCTCCTCTGGAGCCTATCTTATCCTGGTTACTTTATTGTAAAGAAAAACAACAGCATTATCTCAGTTATCAGCTGGGCACTTGGAAGCGGAGGTGAAAATGTCAACTGTCTTAGGGTGCACTCTTATCCCTTACAGAGGGCAAGTCTGGGTATTATTCTCAAAAGAGGTGGCACCATCCACCTCGTTTTTGAGCTAATGTCTGTCTCTCACCAAGTGAGCTAAGCTGACTGGCAGTGAGGTCACCTTCCCAG
>JADRCC010569281.1:0-10939 GCA_019843855.1 Hylomyscus alleni
TCTGAGAGAGAGTTTGAAGAAGGAAATATGTGCAGGCATGAGATGCTATGGATTGGTTAAATAAGAGTGATCAGAAAACTTACTGGCTGCCTTAGAAAAAAAATCCATCTCGTTAAAACCACTAGTCTCCTTTGTTTTTTCTTAGAAACAAGACAAGTAAGACAGGAGGCCCTTTGTGGGAATTAAGGGATTTGAGTGGAAAGAGACAAGATCAGGAAGGCAGTGCTTGCCCTAGACTAGTAGTTGTGCATATATGTCCCTTTTGTGTGTCTGTCAAGCTTAGGCATATATAACTCAATCAATACCTCTTCTGTAATGATTATTGAGCAAGAATATAGTTGCTTGCCCCTTATACTATGATGACAAAAGAATTTCTATAGAATTTCCTTTTTCAAAAACACAGTGATCTGACAACCTTCAGCAGGGTGGTAGCGGATGACTCCCAAGGTCCTGGTGCATCCCCTAAGCACGAATGTGCTCTCCTAGCCCCAAGGTTGTCTGCTCACCACTCAAAAGCTGTCCTTTGATGATAAGAGTGGGTGGGAGAGAGACTGGGTTTGTTCAAGGGCCTGCCACAGCAAAACGGGATCCTCAGTCCATCCTGGAGGTGAGGGGAAGGGCTGTGGTAGGGCTGGGTGGAGGGGAGGGGAAGGGCTGTGGTAGGGCTGGGTGGAGGGGAGGGGAGGGGCTGTGGTAGGGCTGGGTGGAGGTGAGGGGAAGGGCTGTGGTAGGGCTGACCTCCTGTTAGTAATTAACAAGCTATGGCTTTCTGTTAGGCTATGCAGAGCATTAAGGGAAAAGAGGGGATTAGACATTCCGATGTCACTGGAGGGGTGGCAGATCCTTCAGGCTAGGTGACCCTAAGGATAATTATCATTTAATATCTTAATTGTTTGGGTGCAGCTTTAGTTTAAAAATTAAAATTCCAGGCAAAGGGAGAGGATCCAATCCACGTCTCCCTAGCACCATGATGTGGGGAGGGTGTCCTGTCCCCACAGAGATACTCCTCTGTCCTGTAAATCTTGCACTGCCTGTGAAGGTTGTGAAATTAAATGAAGCAACATGTCACAGGAGGTGTGCAGGTCTGTGTGGAGCACGTTGCGAAGGCCATCATTCTTAATTATGTGTTGTCACTTAGGCCTGGAGAAATAGCTGGGGCTGCCTCTGAGGACTCATTTCTACTTGTTATCTGATCTGGAAAGCAAGCTACTACCCGTTGTGTTCTGACTCATCAAATGCTTTATTCCAATCATCAGGATGAGCGTGTGTGTGTGTGTGTGTGTGTGTGTGTGTGTGTGCGCGCGCGCACGTGCGTGTGTGTGGATGGATGTTTATTTGTGTGTATACATATATGTATGTGTGTGTATATATGTATATATGTATGTGTACATGTGTGTATGTGTATATGTGTGTATGCATGTATATGCGTGTATGTATATTATGTGTATGTATTTTGTCTATATGTATGTGTGTTTGTATATGTGTATATTATTAATGTGTATATATGTATTGTATTATGTGTGTATGTGTACATATGTGTGTGCATGCATATGTGTGTGTGTGTGTGTATGTATGTGTCTGTGTTTCTACAGAGATTCTCCAGTTCTGATTATTCACCAACAGGCTAACCTGTCACTACAATCCTGTCACCAGTAAGAATTGATACATACCCTTCAGATTAAGGCTGACATCCTTCAAGCCCTTCTTCCACTTCGGGTGCCATGCATTGATCTAGGTCCCCAGGTTACCCCATCTTCTGTTTTACTTGGCAACAGATAGAGGCCTTTTCACCCTCTTCTTGAGTTGAGTCCTTGTGGGAGAAGCTCAGAGAAGCCAAGTTGACTCACTAGATACTACAAGCTGTCTTAGAGGATACAGTTGGATGGCCAGATGACGAGACATATATGGGAAGTCATGGAGAGTGACGGAGGTATCTGAACTCTCTGGGAACTCCATCCAGTAAATATGGCATGTGTGTGGGAATGCAGAAGCTCTGCCCTCCGATATCATTGGTGTTTGTGGAGGCTTCCTGATGCAGGTGTGTGTGGTTCAATTATTGCTTGTCAGTGGTTAGCTCAGTCTCCTGCCCTTCCCACATCCTGATGTCCCAAGCCTCCAACCACACTCTTGATTGCCCTGGCAACCACGCACCCACCCTCAGAGACTTTCCAAAACTCTCCTCATTAACATAAACTCATAAACGAGCTTAGTATGATTAACAAAAGTCACTCAAGCTCTTAGCATTTAGGAATTGTTCAGTGTTTCAGGTGCTCAAGAACTGATGGTGGACGCTAAACTATATGTTTACTATATTATGACATCACAACACACAACCCGAAGAATCAGAAACCATCCAAAGAGAATAATGCAAAGTGCACAGCTATAGTTTTGTGCCCTTGGCAGTGTAAACATGTCAGGAAGCTATATAGTTTGATATATGTTCCACCATTCTTTAGTTTGCCTAAGACACAGGAACTCTTAGCCAGCTCATGAGGAAGGCATCTTCATTTTACCAAAATAGTTTTCAAATTCCAGAAGAGCGAGCGAGGACCACATGTCTAACTTGAATACAGTAGGCTGCTTCAAAACTCATTAGATGGGGGAAATAATTGAACCAAAACGTATGCCTTTCCCCAGTAGTTGGGTTGCTGAAGCCTGCAGCCGTGAGGTCTGTCTCACACTGACTTGGCCCTGGGACATGAGTGGGTGTGCTGGCAGCTACACTTGAACCTGGATTTAATGATACCCTTCGACAGTTTCACCCTCCACTGATGCAGCCATTTGAATCTCGCAGCTGTTGAACTGCTTATGTGTGTCTTCTATGTTTTCACTTCAAACTAAGAGAACATGGAGAAATGCACAGAGCCACATAGAGAACTCTACTGGGCAGTGTGTTCTCTTGTCAGAACACTTAGCAAGAGAGCCAAGACTGCTTCACGCAGAGCTGACCTCTGTGCACCACTCCGCCCACATTGTTCATGCTTTGACCTATGGGAAAGGCTACAGATCTAGGTCAGGCTCAGATCCTACCATACCGCTCATAGTTAAACAGTAACCTGACAGGTACACTAATTTATAGGGTCCAACCATAGAGCCTTATGTCCTTTACAACCACCCAGAGCATGGGGCACCTCCATGCTTGTCACCTGGCTCTCTGATCCCTGGCGGGTGTCTTTTCTTCTCGATGAGCATGCCAGAGTCTACACTGGGGTTGCCAGTGCAGGTTGTAGGTTACACTTTGCAAGGGTTGTCAGCATCTTTATTTAGCCATGAACCAGTTCTTTCAACAAGATCAGACACGAAGTCTGATAGATATGTAAAACAATGAAGTCTAGAATTACCTGGCATGAAGCAAATGTTGGATCCTTAGGCTGGTCATCTTCCACCTCACTGATAGGAAACCTCACATACACATATATACACATATATACATGCATAGATACATAGATAGGTATGTACTCACACATACACAAACTCACATATACATACTTATATAATACACACATACACAGGTACATATATTCACAAATACACACACATTTATACACACATATACATACTTACACATACACACATACAGACATACATATACATACTCACACATATACACATATATACATACACACATATACATACTTACACAATACATACTTACACAGGTAAGTATGTTCGTGTACAGGTACATATGTTCATAATACATACACACACTTATACATACATATACACACATACATACATACACACATACACATATATACATACTTACACAATACATACATACATACACACACTCATATACATACACACATACGTACTCACATACATACGCACACATTTATACACACATATACATACTCATACATATTCACACATTCACATACACACACACTCACACACATGCACACTCACACACACACACTCACACATGCACACTCTTACACACTCACACACGCACTCACACATGCACACTCTCACACACTCACACACACACTCACATACACTCACTCATACACACATGCACACTCACTCACACTCACACTCACTCACACACTCACACACATGCACACTCACACACTCACACACTCACACATGCACACTCACACACACTCACACACACTAACACTCACATGCACTCACTCACACACATGCATACACATGCACACTCACACACACTCACACTCATTAACACACTCACACACGCACACTCACACACACTCACACATACTCACACACACTCACACATGCACACTCACACACACTCACACACACTAACACTCACATACACTCATTCACACACATGCACACACTCACACACACAAACTCACTCACACTCACACACACTCACTCACACACATACACACATGCACACTTACACACTCACACACACTTACACATACACACACATACACACTCACACACACATTTACACACACACACTTCCACACATACACACACACTCACACGCACCACTGAGGCACCTTTGAAGAATCCCAGCACCTTAACCCAGGGCGATTTGAACGAGGCTGATAGCCTTCTCTCCACTTTACAGATAAGGAAGTTCGCCCAGATCTTTCCTATTCTTTTGTCCCAGGTGGACACAGGTGGCCCCTGAATATCTGAAATGGTTAACCTGAGCAGGGAGCTCTAAGGATAAAAGGTGTAGAAGGTGTAAAGATGTTATAAAGTAGACAAGAAAGTAAACTGTCATTGGGACATTTTTAACAAGACATTTTAAAGTTCTACATTTATTTATGTATTTATGCATGTGAGTTCATGTGTGTCACAGCATGCACGTGGAGTGGACGGCAGAGAACAAATTTTATAAGTTGCTTTTCATTCTCCACCATGAGTGTTCAAGGGATCAAACTCAGGTCACCAAACTGGACAGCATGCGCTTTTAACCACTAGGCCATCTCACTGGCCCTAGACTAAGTTTAATAAGAAATGTAGGGGCTGGAGAAATGGTTTAATGCTGAAGAGCACTTGTTGCTCTTCTGGGGGACCCAAGTCCACCCACATGGCAGCTCAAAACCACCTGTGACTTTATTTCCAAGGGATCTGATGCTCTCTTCTGACCTCCATGGGCACCAGGCACACACATGGTATATGGAATTACATGCAAGAAAAACTCTCATACACACAAAATAAATGTTAAAACAAATGTACTTAAAAGTGACTTGCTCTCTTATAGGATCTCCAGAAAATTCAAACTTACCTAAGTGGCTCATATTCACACTGTCTTGCCTCTATGGGACACGCCTGGCATCATAGTTCTAAATGCCTTCTCCAAAGGTTCCTAGATTGTTGGCGGGTCAAGGACACATGGCTCCCAACTTTGCATTCTTCACCCTCTGTTCTCTCAAGTACATGAACCAGTGTTCACAGTCACATTCCTGGACTGCATCATTTAATAGAATGGGATAGGGTGGGGTAGGATTTCTTTGCTCTTTCAGAGGCAATGCTATGGGAAGAAAAAGGGCGACATCTAAAACCTTGCTTGATTTCTCGCTCCTTGAGGAAGCCGGCAGCCATCTTGGATGCCATTATCTGTAACAAAAGGGCATACACTTACAAACATCCACAGCTCTATTCAAGTTCTAGAACTGGATGCCCTAGCACTTTTTACATTTGCCGCCCCCCCAACCCCAATATTCTCTGCTTGCAACTGCTGTTGGCTTGTGTTTCCAACAGGTGGAGTCTTACTATTGTGTTCAGACTAGCTTTGAGCTCCACATTCTGCTGCCTCTGGCTGAGTGGGTTTCCAGGTGCGAGATACACTATAGTGGCTCCCAATACGGTTGAATGCGGCACTCTTGCAACAGTGTTTCCCTTCCTCAGAGTCGCTTTCTCCAAGCCAACCTCAGCTAGTGCAAGTTTTGCTGGGAGAGAGCGAGGCCTTGCTAGACAAGGCAGAATTGCCTTCCTTTCCCCTTGTTCCCCAAAGGCCAAGAAAGAATAGCTGCATGCTCTTCTCTCTAGTCCAGTGAGGCGGGGGGGTGGGGGGGTGGGGGGGGCAGGAAGGGGAGGGGCAAATGGATGGCTAGGACTGGGAAGGATAAGGCAGCAAATATAAGAAGGAAATGAGACTTGGGAACATGTTTTTGAAGCGATGCTTAGTGTTCTAACAGAGCTGTAAACTCCTAGAAAGCAAGGCCAAGCCTGTACTGGAGAGACAGGAAAGTGGGAAAGGACTGTGTCACACAAGGACACAAGCATACCGCCCAATGGCAGACAGAAATGCGAAGCTACCACTCCCTCAGTCTGTGTTTGTTTATAGCCCCTGCTTTTTATTTATGATACACATATAAAAGGCCTGGTGACTGAGAGAAGCAACATTTATTAAACTTTTAACCTTCACCCCTAGCTCATAGGAAGCAGAAACACCCAGATGTTGTTTAAGTCGGGGAGTTTCCAGCTTCTCACCTGGCAGAAGGCCAGGCACACCGTCAGTGCGTCAGCGTGGGAGAGAATCGGTCCTTGAGGCTGGGTCGGAAGTTCCAAGTTTAGGAGGCAGTTACAGCTGGATTTAACTGGTATCTACAGGCTTAGGATCTAATTGTTTCTTTACAGAGCACTTTACCTTGATATTAGTGCACACACTAAGTCTAGGGCGGTGGCTCTCTTTTCTGAATATTTTTCCATTTTACTTTTTTTCTCCAATGCAATGACTATACTAAAAGCTTCTCTCAGGCCCTACCACATCTGACAGGGCTTAGGTCAGAATATTGTGGTGTGTCCTGAGAGGCTTAGGGCATTTTTACCCTGTACATTTTGAAAGATATCTTGAAGTCAGACTCTTTTTTCCCAAAGGAGTACAGCCTGGATGACGATGCTCTAGGGAAAGTAGACACCAAAGAACACTGAAAGCTCACACAACTGTTTCCAGCTGGGGGCTTCCGGAAGACCCATACTTCCTCCCAGGCATTGATGTCTCTTTTCGTTTCCCCATCAAGTTGAGTAGAGCAGTCTTGGCCTCCTTCCTTCCTTGGGGGAACCATAGCTGGAAGAAGACTCTATCTGCAGACCTCGAATGTCTTTTGAGAACAACCAAGGGAGGCCTAGGCTTCATGCCAGGAAGAATATCCAATGACCCCACACCCCAGCTTTAGGGTGGTTACAGCATCACCGAGTGTCACTGTCTGCTTTGCTACCCCAAATGAAGAGCCCTACACCAGTGGCTTAGGACAGAATTTAGACCTGATTCTTCACAGCTCTGCAGGCTGTGAGTCTGAGATCCTGATGCCAGCCTGCTGGTTTCTTTGACAACTCCTCTGCCTGGCTTGCAGATAGCAGCTGCACCCCGTTTCTCTGCACAGTCTTCCCTCTTTGATATCTTCTCCTGTAAGGGCTCTGGTCGTATTGCATAAGGGTCCCTTCATGATCTTATTTTTCTCTAAATAAATTGAGCCTGTGGCATCATAGAGTCAGATGTCAACAAACGAATCAAGAAGGGAATTGGTAAGCCCAGAACGCTGTGTGGACCACTCTGTGTCAGGAGGCTGGGATCTTTCTGTCTCCTGCAGCTCCAGGTAAGGGAAGAGTAGTGCTCTTCTCTTCCCTTTTTGACAAAAATACCCATTTCACCAGCCTTTCTGAGAGTCTAGGATCTCAGGCCCTATGTGTTGAGATGTGTTCTGGAACAATCTTCTCAGAGCCTCTAGCATTGCCAGCTGGTGTTCAATGTGCTTCTTCATCTAAAATTGCTCTCACCCCCACACCCCGGCTATCCTACAGTTCAGGTGAATTGTTCACTGAGGTCCAGTGAAACAAGGGTTTGCTAGGGAACCGGAAATGCCACCTGACCTTAGCTAACCTCCAGTCTGGGTATCCCCGCTGGCAGACTTCCCCTGTGGGCATGCATTTCCATGTAAGGGTCTACAGCCCCACCGTCTCTGCATTAAATAGGTCCTGGAAGTGGACATGTGTCGGGGTTTGTTTGGCTTCCCATAACTCCTTAAAAGCAATTCCCTGGCAATGCCAGTAGGGAAGCCAGGATGGTGGGGTCTAGACAGGATCCCCTAGGTTTTTTTCAAAAGCCGTTCAGTCACTTTCCTCCAGAACCAGATCAACCCAGTCTCCTTTGCCCTGGGCCTTGCAAGTCAGCTCTGAGGTCCAGGATCCCTCTTCTGAGATTTTACATAAGCACTGCTCTTGCCCAGAGACGGTGTTCCTGGGTGGTCCTTCTTGGGTGGGTCTCTGGGCATAGAAACCCCAAGCCACATTTCCTCCTGGGCTTTGCAGAGCCAGGCAAATCCTGCTTCATGCAGCTCAGCTCCAGCTCATTTGGGAGATTAAGATCAGAGACGACGTGGAAAGGCCACGTTTTAACAAGGCAGAAAGCACAAGCTATTCAGAAGCTAGGCCTACTGTGCAGAACACCCCCGACACATACACCACACCCTGGCTCTGGGAGCCTCTCCCAGAAAGATGGTATCATGGGGTGAGGAAGGAGTCACGCCACTCCCAGCAGGCCCCACATCAGAAGTGCTTCACTTTCAATTACCAGCGGCAGCTGTGGAAGCCACTTATGTAACGGGCTCTGAGCCTCCTCCCTGGGAGGTGGGGAACCATTTGGTCTGTGCTAAGTAATGAGTCACGGTCAGAGTGAGGGAGCAGAAAGAATGGATTTCTCCCTTGTATTGCTTCATCCAAACCTGTAGTAAAACATGGAAAGCTAGTCGGGGGGAGGCACTACCCTAGGGTCTGAAACGCAAGTCCCCTGGGGCTTCCCAAGGGCTGCTGAGGGAGGCTTTCTGGTGGGAAGCCCAGCTGGGCACTTGATGGGGACCCAGTTTGAACTGTGGCTGACCTACTGAGTGTTCCTGTCCTTAGAGCCTCGGGGCTTTACCAGGCCCTGTCAAGGTCCAGGAGAGCGGAGGTGAAGGGAGAGCCTTCCAATGAGAGAATTTTTGCAGAATGTCATTCAACCCTAAAAAGGTGAAGTGCATCCTAGGGTGGATGGGGAAAGGGACCCGTTAATACCAACTGAGATGTCAGAAGGTTTGCTTTATCCAGGGGTGGGGAAATATCTTATGTTTGTGTGGTGAGATACAAATAAACAAAAACAGAATTCAATCCCAGAGGCTTGTCTCCTAAGCGGTTCCACAGCCTGTCCAGTTGCTGGTATTAACCATCATGTCGGGAAGAGAGAAACGGCTCCTGAAGGTTGCTCCTTGTATATGTGGAGGCACGCACACCCCACAAAACTCACAGGTAAATACATATCACTTTGAAAACTTAAAATTTATGTCAGCACATTCTTTCTTGTGACAGACCTTAAGCCCCTGTAAATCTGGAGGGGTGTGCAGGACCTCTTACGAGGCCGGTCAGATCTGTTTGATGTTGCGGCGGGTGGGTGCGTTCAGGGTGACTTGCCTGATATGGTGGTTAATATTATCAATGGAACAAGCTGTAAAATCACATAGGGAACAAACTTCCGGGCATGCTGTGAGGAAGTTTCTGGACAGTGTTCGTTGGGGAAGGAAGATCTACCTCAACTAAACAGAACCATCTGGTGGACTGAGGCCCAGACTGAATCAAAAGGAAAGAGCGAGCTGAGCACCAGCTTCCGTCTCTCTGGGTTTCCTGATTGCAGACGCCCTGTGGGCTGCCGCCTCCAGCTCCTACAGCCATGGATTCAGTCTTCAAACTGTGAGACAGAACAAACCCTTCCTCCTTTAAGGTTCCAGCATTGAGAAAAGAAACTACAGTCAGAAATATTTTATTTAGTGTGCAAACCTTCTGAAAGCTGAGCTTTCCCACCTGGGAGCAGCACAGGCAGAAGTCAAAGCCCAGGTGCCTGGAGAGGATCTCTGACCGGTTACTTACATGACTCTGCTCCTGGGATGCAATTACCACTTTTGTGTGGGTCCTTGTCTGTGACGTGGGACACCGAGAACCCCTCCCACACAGGGTGGTTTTAAAGACTGTCTTAGTTAAGGTTTTATTGCTGTGAACAGACACCATAACCAAGGCAACTCTTATAAGAACAACATTTAATTAGGGCTGGCTTACAGGTTCAGAGGTTCAGTCCATTACACCAAGGCAGGAACATGGCAGCATCCAGGCAGGCATGGTGCAGGAGGAGCTGAGAGTTCTACATCTTCAGATGAAGGCTGCTAGGAGAATACTTGATTCCAGGCAGCCAGGATGAGGGTCTTAAAGCCCACGCCCACAGTGATACACTTACTCCAACAGGGCCACACCTACTCTAACATGGCCTCACCTTCTAATCGGGCCACTCCCTGGGCAGACCATATACAAACCATCACAAAGACCAAGGTAAAACTTGTAAGGAAGGATTAGGGGCACTTTTTAACTGTCCCCATCACCATATTTACTGTTAGCCTATTTTTTGCCACTAGCAAATGTGTTAGAACACACAAGCAGGATTATGACTCATCAGAAACAGCTTCTTAGAGTGAGTAAAATCTTTCTTTATCACAGAGTGGGGGGGGCAATATAATGTTAATGTACTGTGGGGATGCAGTACATTAGGTCCAGTCTGTTGAGTATAGAAGGCAACTAAACAGTAGCAGGTCCTTGGACCATAAGTACCAATTCCATATCCTGAACGCATTCTGGCATTCCTTATCCCATGTGTGGCCAAGTTTCAAACCCCCCCAGATCACAGATATCTACCAATCCTGATGATGTAAAATAAGAGCAAGTAGTTAAGTTCACAGGTTGTAATTTGACACACACTTTGTAACCCCCTCTCTTGTGGTGTTGGATGGGAAGAAGGAGAAAAGGTGAGGCTGTTCTTAATTCTTTACTGGAGCTCACTTAGCCTCTGGTGTGGTGACTGGTTTTTGTTCAGCTGACCACAAAAGCACAGAACACACTCCTCAGACTGGTCCTTTAGCCCTTTAGCACTAGATCAGCAGTTCTCAACCTGTGGGTCATGACCCCTTTGGGGGGTTGGATATCAGATATCCTG
>JADRCC010569282.1:0-11224 GCA_019843855.1 Hylomyscus alleni
ACTTCTATTTCTTCCATATCATGCTCCACTTTTTAAAAAAAATTATAAACAGGATCTCTAATTGAACTTATTCTCTCAGTGAACCTAGAGTCTGAAGATTTTGAGTGGGTCAGGCCTCTAGGAGCCTCTTGGTGTGTCTCTCAGTGCTGGGGTCACAGTTGTGTGCTGCCACACACAGGCTCTCATTTTTACAGGGTTTCTTTTCCATGGGCGTGTAGACCTTCATGTGCACAGCAGTTAAACCACTAGACCATCTTCCCAGGCCCTGAAAAACATGTCTTTATTGTCTATTTCTTTTGTTTCAAGAACTCTAAATTTGTGAAAACATGACTCACATATACATCTTGTAATAGCATTTTACGACAGTAAAACATCAATTACTTCAGTTAATGTAGGCAGTAAACATTAAATACCTGACCAATTAAACAGATTAATTATTTTGTAACAAATGACTGGTCTCAAATCTCTGTGAAGTGGTTCACAGAGGTATTTTGTGTTTACTCAGTCATCTTGTGTTTACATTAGATATTTTGAGAAAAATAAGTCACCCTATTTTAGTTGTAATAAATTCTAGATAAAGCATAGCATAGAAACTATGGGTTTTTTTTTTTTGAGATAAAATTGTACATCTAGCCCAGTCTGTCCTCAAATGTGCTGTCTTCCTATCTCAGCCTCCTCAGTAGCTCATTACAAGTAGCTGTGGCACATTCCTAGCTATGTTAACCATTTTCTGGTTAGAGATCAGTTTTAGTTTTAGTTTAGTACTAAACAATCACTGTTTTATATTCAAAACTAGTTTTCATTATTAAAAAGGAAAGTCTATACACATTAAAATACTAATTTTCTACTTTCTAGTTCCATAAACTTTTATCACTTGGTACTGGAACACAGTCCAAGTTGTATGAGAAGTCTAAGCACTCGTGAGGAAACAAGGAAACAAGACAAGAGACTTGTGACTTCAGTTTCTTGAAAACATATAATTGTCTTTGTAATGTGTTTTTATGCTCCTCCCAGGTGTAGATAATAGGAGTGAGGTTATTTCAGTTGTTGTTATTCAGATGCCTCTACGGAAAAACATATTTTTTTGTCATGTTTGGATCGTCCTTGTAACTGGACACTTTACTCATGTGATTCTTCTTAGTACCCAGCGTATAAACTGCCTGATGCTCTGAATAAAGTCGGCTCTTGCATGAGACGTTAATCTATCTCATTTTTAGGCCCCACTCTCCCAGGTTCATGTTGCCAGCTAGAGTGGTGAACAACTTTAGGTAACTTATATAATTGGACTTATACAACTTTCCCTTTTGTTTCTAATTTTCCCTAGCACATGTCTCAATTCATCCTAGAGTCCACATAGCAGAGAGACTTGATTCCTACAAGTTATCTACTAAGCTCTGCCCATGAACAGTGGCAAACATATATACAGTAAATTTGACACACACACCTTCTATCACCTATCAAACCATAGAAAAATTTTATGTTTATATAATTAAGTGAAAGAAGTCAACCTGGAAGAGTCAACTTACTATATGATCCTAACTGTATACGATACAGAAATGGAAAAACATGGCCCAGTGGTTGCTAGAAATCTAGGATGAGGGACAGATGTGCAGTGGAACATAGAAATTTTTATGCAGTGAAACTGTTCTGCATATATGATATTTATCATATATACTTATCGTCAGATATATACCAAAGGTGAACTATATTATATTGTAAGCTAACTTTGGGTAATTATGATATACCCATGGTGTTGTACTGATACCACTTTTGGCAAGATGTGGATACAGGGGAGTGGAGGGATGTATCTGATAATCATTTCCTGCTTAGTTTTGCTGTGATACTAAAACTGCTATTGAAGTCCATTAAGGAAGTTTTCCTGTTTGAAAATGTTGTCCTTTCAATATTAGATAACAGTAATGGAAATAACTTACATAATGCTTATTGATTCAGATACAAAGTAGTTATATTTTTTTAAGGAAAAAAAAGCTAGTAATAGAGCTTTATGCAAAGCATGACCAGTTTTATAAAAATCCTATTGAATAAAGAAATCCACCTTAATTTAAGACTTAATCAAGACTACCAAATTTTCATGATTTTAAGCATAAAGTGACAAGATAATTAGTTTCATTTGTGTATTTTTCAATTAACAAATTTCTGTCAGAAAAAAAAATGAAACAAAAACAATAATACCCTTGCTGCACGAGGTTATTTTTTCATTCTGTTAAGTTTGAAAGCTCCTTGGGCACAATAATATACTGATTTCTGAGTTTCTACATCAGACTATGGGTACTTTTCACTGGACAGAGCTTTGGAGCTCTCACAGCATTTGATCAGGGTGCTTATCAGGCATGGGAAGACCTACCTATAGTATGCTGACACTGTAACAGTGCCCCGATTTATCCACATCCAAGTCCCTGTGAACTCTACTTTATATGGTTATAAAAAAAAGATGGATATTGTATTACATCAATAAGACTTTTAAGAAGACATCAATAAGAATTTTAAGAAGACTGAGTTTGAAGAAATGGACCAGCATCTAAGAGCACTTGCTGCTCTATTCAGGGAGAATGAGATTTCCGTTCCTAGCACCCACAGGGCAGCTCACATCACCTGTAACTCCCTCCAGGGGACATGATGCCCTCTTCTGGTCTCTGTGGGCACTCTGTGCTTATGTACATGCAGATATACAGACACAGAAATAAGTAAGTAAATAAATAAATCAGTAAATAAATAAGAAAAAGCATTTTAAGACAAAAAAGTGAAGTCAGAAGTTAGAACAATATGGTCACAAACACAAACAGTCTTTTAGAACAATGGAAGAGATAAAGAACAGATTCTAGCTGGTTGTGGTGGCACACACCTTTAATCTCAACTGAGCAAGGCAGTGTTCATGGCTAGCACCATCTACACAGAGAGTTCTAGGACAATTTAGGGCTACATAGAGAGACTGTCTCAATCCTGCTCATTCCCAACAAAATTGAACATATTCAGTTCCTAGAGAGGGTGGAGGGAGGCTTTATTGGATTTTGGAATTTTGGCCTCTAGAACTACAACAAATTGTTTTCCCTTTCTTTAAGTTACCAGATTTATATTAATTAGTTATGTCAGTCCCAGGAACAAATACAGAAGGTATAACTGCTTTACTATTGTCAAGTCTCAGGCATAACTTTGTGCGTAAGTATATAGCTGCTGGATGGTAGAGAAGACTCAATCCCAGATCTAGCCCTCTAAATGCAGGTGCAGTATTAATTTTATTGTTAAATAGTATCTAGAGTATTTATGGATAGTTAATGAGTACAATTAAAATAATCTATGAAACAAATTCTGGAAATTGTGAAAAGAATGGATTGAATTATTTTTTTAAAAATATATTTATTTTTATGTTCTTGGTCTTAAATTGTTCCCTAAAAGATATTTAAGAAGAAAATGCAAATTTATCTGATAAATCACAAAATTAGAATGGTATATGGACTATTGTTCCCTATTAAAATTTTTTCTTTATTTGTTCCTCGACTTTTTTTTGACTATGACAATTTCTTTAGTCTTAATTACCTTGATCAAATTATCCTGTGCACTTTTAAAAATATTTATTTACTTATGTATATAAGTGCTCTGTTTTCATGTGTGACTGCATGACAGCTGAGGACATCAGATTCCACTATAGATGGTTGTGAGTCATGATGTAGTTACTGGGAATTGAACTCAGGACTTCTGAAAGAGTAGCCAGTGCTCTTAACTGCTGAGCCATCTCTTCAGTCCAAATTCTTCTTTTCTAACCTTTTGATTCTAAAATCAGTGATCTACTGAAAGGTAACTTGTTTATTAAGGACAGTTCATTTGTTACCTGGGATGAATGAGTATTTTGCTCGAAATCCTAGTCCTTCAAGTTCTTCATCAGAACTAAATTTAATCCACATGAATCTTCCCGTTGACCTAATTAATGCAGGGCTTTTCATGCCACAGTAACGATCTATAAGAGGAGAGAAACCAAATGGCCCATCTCGAACTTCCAAGTGATCAAACCGACATTCAAATGATGGCTCTATATAATAGCGTTCATCAAAGGTCAGCTCTATTCGTTGACGAGGAGCAGCTAAAAGAGTAAGCAAACAGGGCAGGATGAAGGAGACATACATGGGGGGCAGATAAGACAAACAAATCAACCCCGTTAGTGCTTCATTCACATCAGAGAATCACACTGTGAACTATGCATGTAGAAGCCATAATAAAACTCTTTTATAATCCTGCTACGTTGTAGAATTACAGTAACATTTCCCTGTAGTATATGACAATTATTAAATTAGCTAAATATACTTTGCTGACTAAAATTAGGAGAGGTGAAAGGCTAATGCTTGCTTACTTTATAGAAAATAATGTACCATATGTGATATAGAGAAAAACCAAGGAGCTCATCAACATGAACCAGAGGCCCAGTAAGGTACATCAGTGAACTTATATTCCTTATTAGAGAAATCTCTCATATATAGTTACGCACTTAGTTGAAAACAATTAAAAATTCCCATTAATACTTAATGATCATTTTGTTAGTGTATTCAATATTTATAAATCTTTGTTTTTATTTAACTGAAACACATTCTTGTTCCAACTTGTTTAAACAGGGCATTTAGATAATGCCTTAAGTTTTACAGAGAAGTAAAAATTCATCTGACAAAAGAAAAAGATTTGTCAAATACCTTCCAAAATATAGATACACTCCTTGTTTGGTGGATATGAGTCAGGATAATTTGGTGAAGCAAAATGACCTCCATTGCTGGTTCGAACCCAAATACCACACTGGGTTGCAGGAATGTGCTTGATTCCAATATTTTGTCCATCTTGAACAGAATTTCAAATATCATTACAACAAAACATAATAAGCATTCTTTTCTTTCCCTCAACACTCTGAAACAATTGCCTACTCTGCTGCATACATAACTCTTTAAGAACCACTGTCTAACCAACTGAAACAATTGCCTACTGCTGCATACATAACTCTTTAAGAACCACTCTGCTGCATACATAACTCTTTAAGACCACTGTCTAACCAACTGAGTACAGCCGAAGTACAAGGAAGCTTCTGTATACTTATTTGGAAAGCTTGATAGTAGAGGATGAGTTTGCCACCAAGTTTCACAACCTGAGTTTGACCCCCAGAAGCCGTAGAGTAGAAGGGGAGAACCTGCAAGCTCTCCTCTGATCTCCACCCACACGTGCAATGGCACATTTATTTGGTAAAGGTAAAGTAGGATTATTGGACTGAGGACAACCAGGAGCAGCTGAGGTTGAAAATGGCAACTTGAAAATTTGGAGGTTGGCAAATGTTAACAAACTAAATGATAGTCCTAGGTTTCTCCAACTTGGTCTCTTGAAGTAACAGAGACTTGACAGGAAACAGATTTATTTTTGAGGACTCCAATATTTATCTAAGAAAGGGTTAATCATACAGATCAGAGAATCCCAAATGTCAGTTCAAATCCAAGGTAAGAACTATGATAACTACATCCTACCTATACCTACAGACAACTCAGATCAGTTGTAGTGCTCCTGTTAAAATATACTATATATTAAGATATAAACACATATGTAAATATATATATATATATATATGCAAGTTAAAATGTAAGTACACATATAAGTTGTTCCATGTAATTTCCTAGAGACAGGAAAGCAAATATATTGATAAAACAAAAAGCACTTTTTTTTTGAGACAGGGCATCTCTGTATATCCGGGTTATCTTAGAGCTTGCTCTATAAACCAGGCTGGCCTCAAACTCCCAGAGATCTGCCTGCCTCTACCTCCTAAGTGCTGAGATTAAAGTGTGTCACCACCACTTGGCTAAGAAGCACATTCCTAAAAAAAAAAAAAGAAAAAGAAAAAAAAAAAAAGAAAAATATGAATAGAACCAAGCTTCACCAAATAGAGAAAATGAAAAACTCAGCAAGTTTAAGGCAGAGATAGGAGGCCTGTGGACGTGTGTTAAATTTTATTAGACTGTACCAATGCTCTTCAATTGCTCATTTGGTTGCTTTCACACATCAAAAGAGCTAGGTCACTATTTCAGACACAGGCTCATAGAGACTTAAATATTTTTTGGCTCTTTCCATAAAACATTTTGTAATTCTTAGTTTACGTAATAAAAATTAAAGTCTCATCATATTGGACAAAAATATGTGTGAAACTATACAGAAATTAAATTTTTATTTAATTCATTATTAAATTTCATAATACACCCACAACTTTGTACCACAGTAATGTGATGGTTTGTATACGCTTGGCTCAGGGAGTGGCACTATTGGGAAGTGTTGGAGTAGGTGTGTCACTGTGGGCGTGGGCTTTAAGACCCTCATCCTAGCTGCCTGGAAGCCAGTCTTCTCCTGTTTGCCTTTGGAACAAGATGTTGAACTCTCAGCTTCTCCTATGCCATGCCTGCCCAGATACTGCCATGCTCCCATGCTGATGATGATAGATGAACCTCTGACCCTGTAAGCCAGCCCCAATTAAATGTTATCCTTATAAGAGTTGCTTTGTCATGGTGTCTGTTCACAGCAGTAAACCCTAACTAAGATAAGAAATAAAACCCAAGAAGGTTGTAAGTAAATACTATGGATTCCTGAAAAGATGTAAAAGAGAAAATAACAAAACCAAAATATTCCTAAACCCAAAGACAAAATTCATATTGAAAAACTTTGATGAGTAGCTTAAATCTTGAGCACAGAGTTTTATGTTTGTTTGTCTGTTGATTTATTTATTGGTAAGATGGGTTTTGAAATGTCACCCACCCAAGGTCAGGCCAGCTTTGAATTTGTTAACTTCCCCCCTCAATCTCACAAGTAGCATGGATTAAAGGCATGCACCACAAGGCCTAGCTCTGAATGCTGATTTAACCTGAATTATGATACAGTTATACCTATAAGGGGGGTGAACAGTAGGTATGTCGATGTACCAATATCTCATGTTTCATGACGAGAAATCAGTACCTAATCTTTAAAACTTAAATGACAAAAAAGCAGCAGCTATTTAAATTATGTTATATAAAGATTCTGAAAATTAAAAAAAAAAAAAGCAGTTATTTGTGGGTTAAGATGATTTAGAGCAGTGGGTCTCAACTTTCCTAATTCTGTGACCCTTTAATACCATTCCTCATGTTGTGGTGACCACCAACCATAAAATTATTTTCACTGCTATTTCATAACTGTAATTTTGCTACTGTTATGAATTATAATATAACTATTTTTGGAGATAGAGATTTGCCAAAAGAGTCAGTCATGAAACAATGGCTTCTGCCACCATAACTCAGGAAGCAGTAGGAAAGAACACACTCCCCAAAGCCATCGACCCTATAGCTGGGCACTGTGGCACACATGTCCATCTTCTTCCACAAAAAATAAGGACAAAGTTTAAAATAGTTATTTTCATAAAGCAGGAAATAGGAAGAACAGAATGAAAAGCTGATTTTTTCTAATTGTTTAAACATAATTTGATTTTTTATCACTTAAACATATAATTTTGATGAATATAAAAAATAAAGTTGTACATAAAATGCACTAAACTGACATAAAATTTGCTTCAAAAAAAAAAAAACCAACATACTAGCAATTACAATAGGACCAATAGGACCAACTGGCTTTGAGACTGTACTGAAAAACTTTATTTGTTCACACTTGAAAAGACACTTTTATTTTTCTTAATGATAGAACTGTGAATTTCATTTAATTTTTGTTTTGGTTTTTTTTTTGTTTTGTTTTGTTTTGTTTTGTTTTGTTTTGTTTTTCGAGACAGGGTTTCTCTGTAGCCCCAGCTGTCCTGGAACTCACTCTGTAGACCAGACTGGCCTCGAACTCAGAAATCCGCCTGCCTCTGCCTCCCAAGTGCTGGGATTAAAGGCATGCGCCACCACGGCCCGGCTCATTTAATTTTTTAGATATAATTAACAGTGTACTAAAAGCTGCCAGTGAATTTGGCTTAAAACAGTTTTATCAGGGCAAGCCTTTTGTAGACAATTTAGTTAACTGTAGCTGATTTTGGCTAAACTGAGGTCCATAGGTTGGCACAAAGCTTTAGGTCATTCCAATACTCAAGAACAATGTGTTGGTTAATATTTTTTGTCAACTAAGGTAGAGTCATCTGAGGGGGTACCTAAATTGAAAAAAGATTTCAGAAGGTTGGCCTGTAGGCCAGTCTATGGGGCATTGTCTTGACTAATGATTGATGTGGGATGGCCCACTATGGGTAGGGTCATCCAGGGCAGTTGGTTCTGGGTGCTGTAAAAAAGCAGGCTGAGGAAGCCATGAGGTATAAGCCAGTGAACAGTGTTCCTCTGTAAGCTGCTTCAGTTCTTGTTTCTAGGTTCCTGCTCCACCTGGTTCCTGTTCTGACTTCTTCTGATGATGGACTACAATGTGAAGACTGTAGGCCAAATAAAACCTTTCTTCTCCCAAGCTGCTTTTGGTCATGGTATTTTATCACAGTAATAGAGATCAAACTAAGAAAGGATTATGACATAGCATTCTAAAGTTGCAATTCTTTTAAACTGCTCAGAACATGCCACGTACCACTGTCCATACTTTACCTTGAGTCTTTTGGGCCACAGCAATCCCTTCCACTACAAGTACTGTTATTAGCAACACTAAAGAAAGAACAGAAAAATATAGTTAAAAAGTTGAATTGATATTACATTTTACTAAGTCTCTAATGAAAATCTGATTGCAATAAGAATAATAACTAAAATCATTTATTATGAGATGGGTAGTGTTATAGAGGCCAAGATAGCTTTGAACTCAAAATCTTCCTTCCTTTGTCTTCCAAGTGCTAGATTATAAAAATGTGCCACCACACTTGGCTTAAAAATTACCAGTCCTGGGGCTGGTGAGATGGCTCAATGGATAAGAGCACTGACTGCTCTACCGAAGGTCCTGAGTTCAAATCCCAGCAACCACATGGTGGCTCACAACCACCTGTAATGAGATCTGATGACCTCTTCTGGTGTGTCTGAAAACAGCTACAGTGTACTTATGTATAATAATAGCTAAATCTTAGAAAAAAAAAAGAAAAAAAATTACCAGTCCTTATGAGCACTCATTACCGAGTCTTTAAAATACTAAATGTCATATCCTGGGGCTGGTAAGATAGTTGGCTCATTGGGTAAAGGTGCTTGTCACTAAGCCTGATACCCTGAGTTTGAATCTGTATGGTAGAAGGGCCCCCTGAAAGTAGTCCTCTGACCTCCCATGACTACCATGGTGGGAGTATGTAAACATGTGAACACATATGCACACACTCACATATTCACAATGTAAATAAATGAATGCTACATTCTATTTACTATTTGATTCCCTAATACAACCAAAGAAAAGAGAAAACTGATCTTGTACTTGTTTATATAAGCACTAATAAATAATACATGACATTTAAAACTTTTTTTTTCAATATGAAAGCAAGTTCATATATGTGTTATACAGGATTTTGCTAAGCCTAACTATTTTATTTACTCTACCTGGAGAGTGCTTATGCATTTGGCTAGCTTTGCAGTGTGTTCTACCAAAGGTCAATTGAAAAACCTGACTTTTAAAAGTCAACTGAAGTTGGGTGGTGGTGGCGCACACCTTTAATCCCAGCACTTGGGAGGCAGAGGCAGAGGCAGGCCGATTTCTGAGCTCGAGGCCAGTCTGGCCTACAGAGTGAGTTCCGGGACAGCCAGGGCTACATAGAGAAACCCTGTCTTGAAAAAACCAAACCAAAAACCAAACCAAACCAAAAAAGTCTACAAAAACTGCTTTGTGATCATTGTGCTGTGGTTTATGCTAAAACAAAAGGCCATATTCAGACACTATAGCTTTTTTATTCTCTCTCCAATATTTGAGACCCAACCAACAATACATTTCTTTCTTCTCTCTTCTCTTCTCTTCTCTTCTCTTCTCTTCTCTTCTCTTCTCTTCTCTTCTCTTCTCTTCTCTTCTCTTCTCTTCTCTTCTCTCTCTCTCTCTCTCTCTCTCTCTCTCTCTCTCTCTCTCTCTCTCTCTCTCTCTCTCGGTATTTTTATGAATGGTGCCTTCTTCTATTGAGTGGAAACATACTACTAGCCTGCTCAAACTACTATGTTACCTGGAGTAATATTCATTTAGTCAATAGCACTTATGAAGGGCAAGTTCTGTGAAGGCAAAGGTATGGCTAGACAAATCAGCAAAATGCCAAACAGGATAGATGTTAGGAAATAGGTGAATATAGGGGTTTAGACTTTGCCTTATACCATACTAGCTCTGAAGTCTTTTTAGTTTTATTTTACTTACTTGCAAAATCAGGCAGATGTACTAGTATTAATGGTCTATTCTTGCTGATGTTCATATCTTATCAAATGTACCATCATTCTACTAAACTAATGGTAGATATTAGGACAACTAGAATCTTCACAATCAGTTGTCAAAGACTAAAGAGACATTTACAGATTATATAATGGAAACATAGAATGTGGAACTAATATTCATTTCTTTTTTGGGAATAAAAGAATGGAGTGAGGAAAATATCAGAGAGAGATATCCTGCCAGACCTTATTGGACTTGAACCCATGTGGAAGAAATACAGTGATATAGTAGTTTAGAAAAAGGAAAATTAAGATTGTAGAGTAAAAAGTCTTAAATACCATGCTGATGGATTTGGACTTTCAATTACAACAGCAACCACTGTAGGCATTAATTTATTAATATGTGGTGCTAGGAAATGAACCTACAGCCTTGTGCATGCTAGCCAAGTGCAGTAACATTTAACTACATGTCTAGTTCCTTACTCTAAGTTTTATTTTTATTGACTTTTTTGTTTGTTTTGTAGACAGGATTTTATTAAGTAGTCTTGGCTGGCCTGAACTGCTAGGTAGACTAGGCTGGCCTAGAATTCAGAGATCTGTTGAGATTAAAAGTGTGTACCACTACACCTAGTCACTCATTTTTAAACCAAGAGAATATATACTGCATGTTTAAACCAGTTTCAACCAGTACTTTAATAGTTGTGTGGAGGCTAAACTTCTAAAAAGACCATTTGAGAAGTAATGGTTACGTACTGAAGCAGAGAAATGATTGTGAAATTGGAAGGGAGAGAGATGAATAATATAAATAAGACACAGGGTGAACTAGGGAGGGAAATAGATGGCTGAAGACTTTGCCAAATGTGAGTGTGTGCGTGGGGGGGGGAGAGAGCACTGGGGGGAGGGAGAGAGCACTGGGGGGGGGG